>PVJX010006189.1:0-79620 GCA_004027295.1 Dolichotis patagonum
TTGTTCAAGTCCTTGAGGAACTGGGGCAGAGTGGCCTGCCAACTTATTTATCCTGGTTTTCTCCTTCTACGTATTGTAATTTAATTCTAACTGATGGTCTCGCTTGCCAATGGTGACGCAAGTCCACCAGATGGAGTGCAGCAAACTGATAGAGCAAGTAGCAACAGAAAATTGACAGTCTTCAAAGATGTCTACAAACACCCTCTTCACATTTGTACTACAGCCGTTATAACTTCTTGCAAACTCAAGCTGATAAAAGCTTTCTTTCTGAGTCCCCTTCAAAGTTCAACTCTCCCAGCAATTCCACATGCATGAAACTCAATTTTAATCTTTAAAATGTTTGTATCATTTAATTTTCCATAAAAGTCACAATGTTCTCTCCTTTAGTGAACTTTTACAGCCAGAACAATGAAGGAAAGTGCGGGTTTCCAAGAACTTGGGAAATATACTTTTGTGTTCTTGGATCTGATGAGCTGAAAAGAAAGTAGAAGAGGAAATTTTGTATCTTACAGCAAATATCTCAAGATAGTTAAAGGTTAAAACTCAGCAGAATAGTTAAAACCCAACCTGAAACTATTTAGGGTGTCTAATAAACTAAATTTCTGGGATATTTAAATATAGGCTGATGATCATTAATATACAAATACAGATTAGCATGCAATTCTGAATACTATGAGCTAATGCCAGTAGAGTGGCTATTCCAGGAAGACAGAGCAATAACAGGGAAATCCCTTGTCCACTCAATATGTATATGGCAGGTACCATTATCTGAAAGACTTCTCTCAGAGCTTCTTTCTGAATCAGGATCAGCAAACTCCATGTATTTTTCAGCCTGTGGGTGCTGCATTTTCTTTTGCAGTTACTCAACTCTACCAGGTGGGATGGAAATAGACTCAGATCCTGCCTAAACTGATGGCTCCAGCCAGGTTTATACCATTAAGATCTAGTCCTCAAGGATCATTGAAATGCAAATGTTTGAGTCTTGATGCTAACATCTTAGAAGTTACAAAATGATTATATTTATAAATAATGAAAAATAAGCTCAGGTGTGTACCACAATTTATCTTTATTCTTTGGATATAATCCAATGGCCAATGCCTGAAAACAGAGATCCACTTCAGGGCACAATTTAGAGGTGAATAAATAGGAACTTCGTGAGTAAAATCTATTGTGTTCACATTCATTGGACAGAGACCAAAATTAATTAAATATATCTGAAGCCTTCTCATAAAATATATTGCAGTAAAGAGATAAAAATCAAAGACTACCAAATTAAGTTTATTAAATATTTGCCTATATAGTAATTATTTCTTCTGTGAGTTCATGTTGTTTGCAGAAAAAGCTGATGAAGTCAAGAGAATCTTGATTTTATATTCAAGAGAATATAAAATCTACATTTAATTTATATCAATGTACAACTCATTATTTTTGCTTACATATACTACTGAATAAATAATGCCTCATCTTTAATTTCTAGCATTGATTTTTAAAACTTGAAGTTTATTTTTGACTAATTTTGATCATGATTTTCTTTTAGATTTGTTTAATCATATTAAACTTGACATTCATGTGTTCCAGGTTTTAAAATGTTGAATACATAATATGTCCTATCTGTTGTTTTGATGTTCATACCTGTGTTGGAATTATTTTGCAAATGACAGTATTTTAGGACTTAAAAACCACTTTAGAAATTATAAATTCTAAAGTATTACAGAAGTTAAAAATCTCTTAGACATAGTATAAGTTTGATAAATCTCTATCTCTGTTGCATCTTAAATGCTTTAAATACCAACAATTCATTGGGTGAAAAGCAGAAAGAGAAAATATACATCAAGCTCATCTTTTTTATATAAATGTCAAAATATCCCATTGTTTTTTTTCCTAACTTTATTTGCTTAAGCAACATATTTATTATAGTTTATTTATGTACATTGCCTCTTTTTCTATTTCTTTATTATCTATCTCTTCTATTATCTGTCATATCATCATTCAAATTACAACACCATACACTGTTATTCACATATCCTAAATTCCTATGCAGAAAAACTTTAACATGTTCTTTGTTTTGCTTTTTTTTTTTTTTTTTTTTTTTTTTTTTTTTTTTTTTTTTTTTTTTGGTGCTAAGGATGGAACTCTTGACCTCACACTTCCCAGGCAAGTGCTTGCACCACTGAGCTAAATCCTCAGCCCTAAAATCTTCTTTATAATACCACTCCTTGTCTTACTTTGACATTCTATGTCTTTGACAACAAACACGTATTTCTTATCTATGAGAGAATTCTTTTTCTAAATGCTTTCAATTGACGTTCTTTAGAAGTACCTACTAAAATGCATATAACCTGTCTAAAATATGAAAAGAATGACACTTGATATCATTTCTATTAATTCTGTAGGTCATATATGTCCTTCACTAGAATGTGATTTAATTCTTTATATTATTCCTTTTTGTGCTACTCATATGATTTATGGTTGATAATCATGAAATATTATTAATCTTAACAAAGGAATCTATAAAATAAGCTTAATAAACTAAAAACTGCGTATTGTACTTTTCAGGGATTACTTATTTGGAATAGAAGAAAAATTCTAAGTCATATAGTGGTTGAAAAAAACACAAAGATTTTTATACAGCCCTCACAGTGCCAATATCCATGCAACTTTTTGGGGATTATTTCCAGACTTACTGCTTTTTTTTTTTTTTATAACCACAACCTCACACGTATCTACAGCTAAATGTCACATACTCAGTCTTAATGATTCTATTATTGCATTTTCAAGTGTCACCAGAAAAGTGCTATAATCATGTGAATAATCTGTACCAACATGTAGCCTATATACTGTTACAGAATATGTCATAGATTAACTGTGTTTTACAAGGTTTGTTATCTTTTTTCTGTTAGTGTTTTGGTTAATTATGATGAACCTGGTTAATTTGCAGTTTCTAAAAACAATAAACTTGTAAGTAATGAAAATAGATGTTAGGAGTTTTGTTTAGATGTTCCCCCCAAAGCCTCATGCACTCATAGGTGGGACTTTTTCAAAGGTGGCTGGATCTAGAGTTATGTGAATTTGCGATTGATTCATGGTGTAATGCTAGGCTCAAGGGCGTACTAGGAGTAAGGGTGTGAGTATTACTGACCTAAATAGTCTGGATAAGATAAAGGGGTGGGGGAAGACACTATAAAATAGGTCTCATTGCTTTGCTACCTTATGGGAGCCATACACTGTTCTCCTCTGAGGTGCCCCTCTGCCAAGCTAGCCAGCCATGAGTCCAGGCTGCTATGAACTGAAACCTCTACAAACTGAAAGCTAAATAAACCTTTCTCCCTTGAGCTTTGGGTATCAGGTATTTTGTCTCAGCAGTGAAAAAGTGAGACAATAGATATATCTGGTAATGCGTGTAGAAAAAAATCACAATATATAGTTTTTTAATTTTTAAACTCACGTAATGAAAAGTGTCAATGATTTTCTTTAATCAATGTGTTGAAAATCAAAAACGAAAGTTTTAAAAATCAGTGTCTACAAGCTTGTCGAGCATTTATTTTAGTAGTTGTGTTGCTGAAGCAAGCACAAGGATTTATTAAATGAGGATACAGGTTACGTATGTCTCAATTACACAGAAAAAACTTCAAATATTTCATTTTAAACATATTTTTCTTAAACCTATTCTTCCTATAATCATTATATTTACCCTTCCAGTTGTATATTTGTCATATACATTTTTATTTTAATATTTTCTGTATCCCTGACTTAATTTAATTCAACCATAAGAAATGCTGCAGTAAGTCATAAATCTGTCAAAAAAAGACTTTCATTCCCGCCAGACATTCTTGAATCTGAATAAGAGTTAAGAGAATGTCTTCCACCATCCAACATATTGCTGAGGGATATCTCTGCCAAACAGTAAAATGAAGTAACATATCTTGGCAAATTCTGAAAGGAGAAAGAGCTTCAAAAATCATCTATATATTTTATTATTTGAAGATGCTTGTCATCTGTCATTTTTGTGTTATGTCTTCTTCTGTAGAAAAAAAGAAATTCCTTCTGTGTTTGACAGCTTTCTCAAGGTCAGTGGAGTGATCTTTTTTACAGGACAACTTCAAGTGTTTTGACTAGCAAGAAATGAAAAAAATATATATATAAGATTGCAGCTGTACACCCTGGCTCCTCAATTCTTCTGGCTGAAATCAACTTTCAGGTCAAGATGAAACTCTCAAAAATTGCCTAGGCTTTGAAATATTTGCAAGAATCTTTCAAATGGTACTATTATGAGTGACACGGAAAGCAAACACAAATATGAAGAATGTTCATGTCAGAGAAATATTGAATATTTTTTATACAAACGTATTTCTGTGGGTGGGAAAGAGTTAGGTTTTATATGAAATCGTGAACATCTGTTTTATGAATAAGCCTTAATTCTAAGCTATAAAAAGTAATGAAACTAAGGTACAATAAGAATGTCATTAAACTGTATTTTGGATTTACATTTTCTTAGTCTTTGTTTGAAATAAGATTAGAAGAATTGGCTCTGTTCTATTGCCTGTCAAGTGAAGTATCTATACAAGTATAAGGTCAGATGAGTCATGATGAATGATGAAAATCATGAGTATTGATTTTCAAATGGTTTTTTTTTTACCATTGCATTTTCAATATGTAATATTCCATCAATGAAGTACTACTGTCACTGACTATATTTCTTAGGCTTGACATCCTTTAAATATTCAATAACAGGTCTCATCTGGTACTTTTGACATATCAAAGAATTTTCAATGGCATCAGGTTAAATCCCTCAACCATCAAAACATGATACAATATAATCCTTAAAAAACAAAATAAATAACATCAAAAATTTTGTGTAGCCATCATATGTGCAGCAACAGGTGCAAAGAAAAAAAAACAAAAAATATATCACTTGATTGGTTATTTCATTTGTTTAATCTGCAAAGTTTGCATGTCATTTTGATTTAATATAGTTTGTTAAAAAGCATATTAGTGGTCACATAACAAAAGTGTAAACAGTACCAGAAAATTCTGATGATAGTAAAAGCAGATGTGGCATGTGTGGGACTCTTTCAGTTATGTCACATTCAGTGACTACAGGTGTGCCCAGAATCCACAGAATGCAGGCAGTACATGAAGTTGCAGCATGAAGTAGCCATCAAGAGAGTCCATGATTGCCAGGGATACAGCTCAGCATCACTTCACCTGCCTGAGAAATGTGAGGGCCTGAGTTCAATTCCTGGTACCAAAAAGTGAAAGAATAACAAAACACACACACACACACACACACACACACACACACACACACAGAATACATTATTTATACAACGGAATATGCAAATATTAAAAATCTAGGTCTTCATATTCACTACAAATCTTTATCAATGCAATGTGATAATCTAGGTTTTTCTATTCATTATAAATCTTCATCAAATTTTCTGTACAGACTAATGTGATTTTAAACTTTTATAATGAGCTTTGTGTTTATTTGTAGCTGTTCTCAGTTAAGCTCAGAAAACTTAATAAGAAGAAGGTTGACATTTACCAGCCTATCTAAAGAATAGTGTCAATAAGAGGATGCTTTTAAAGTACTACTTAAAATTTCCTCAAGTATTTTTCTACTTCAGAAATACAAGTGTAAGTATGCAAGTCAGTTCCTTCACAAACACATCTTTGATAGAAAAAAGACTTTCATAGTATAATCTGAAGCACTGAAAGGAAAAAAGTGAGTTGAAAATTAAGAAGGATCAAATTTGAGAAAAAGCATAAAATATAATTCAATTTACAGTTCACTTTTTCTCAACATCATATATTACTAAAAGCATTCTGATTATTCTGTTTCCATTTAACACTTGTAATCTTCCCTTTTAATCTTGCTCTTTCAGTTATTAAAATAATCTCAATTTTTTATGTAGAAATAGGATGGCTAAAAGGTTGCATATAACTGTATTTGTATTTTGGTCTGATTTTCTTACTACATTAAATGTATTACTATATAGACACATGTTACTATGTAACATACTTCTCATTTTATGTTTTTATTTTATTAATCTTATTGGAGCAATTTAGATATATTAATGATCATATTCATTTTATAGAGTCTATACATGCATATAATATCTTTTTTTCCAATCTCCTTCAATCCGTTTTACACTCCTTATTTACAAAGCTTTGTATATTTTAAATATAATTATCTGGTTTGCTTTTTGTACTTTATCTAGGAGATTTGGATGATTGTAAATAAATTGTTTTAAAAATTTGTATTACTGGTATGATAACTATATGTGTGTGTGTCTGTGTGTGTGCATATATATATATATATGTGTGTGTGTGTGTGTAATTCTATATCACGTGAATTCTTTATTGAACTAAAACATCATTTCAAATGATATAAAAAACAATTTATACAATGATAGTATATGTAAAGTACTGTTAAATTTTTATGCATGATTACTAAATTTAGATTCCAGACTACCAGGAAAAAAGTAATACAAATCAGAATAAACAAATTAAAATGCATGGAGTACAGAGCAGTCTTTAAATTGTGGGAATTCACATGGAATGTTTCAGAAGGAAGGTAGAGTAAAGGCAATGACTACTGAGGCTCCTGTTCTTCTTCAAAAGAGATGAATTTTGCTGGATGTGGTGGCCTATACCTGTAATATCAGCATTCAGGAAGCTGAGGCAGGAGAATTGCCTTGACTTTCAGTCCAGTCTGGACTAAATAAGGAGCCCATGTCCCCAAACAAATGAAAAAAGGAGAGAGAGAGAGAGAGAGAGAGAGAGAGAGAGAGAGAGAGAGAGAGAGAAACAGAGAGAGAAATAGAGACAGAGAGACAGAGAAACAGAGAGAGAAACAGAGAGAGAAACATAGAGAGAGACAGAAAGACAGAGAGACACAGAGAGATTTAAAATAATAAATATCCAAAACACAAATCTGTCTCTTGCTAAAATGTATCATCCATTATAGTCAACATTTTAAATTAGGGTAGAAAATACATACTAAACGGTTAGATAAAAGCAGGATTTCCTAAATCCCCTTAGGGTTCAATATGAAATTTCTCTTCTTAAGAGAGTTATTTTATAATGAAGAAAGCATTCACCTCAGAGCACTGTTGAAAAGATTTATGTTAATGGAATACAAAAATTAAGTCATAAAAAATCACTTGTTTTCTTGTTTCACCCCAAACTTTTGCTATAAAGCTTCATTTCCACATTCATCATGCTACTTTCTAGAATCTACATGAATACTTTTTAGATGGTCTACATTCAAATTTTGCTATGCCCAATGTGCAAAGTGGAATGAAATGGAGAATTCCTCTGCAGAGCTTGCAGTGAATTCCCTCCAATCATTGCTTTCTTCTCTTGGCTTCACAGTCCCTGCATCCTGCCCAGTCTCACCCTACAAATTAGAGGTAGTTTCATCTGGCTCTGTCACTCAGCGCTTCAAAGATAACTTCCAAAGTAGTGAGCCTTATCTACATGGAGGAGCACGAGTGGCCTGCAGCACTGATACATTTTTCCAAGTGTGCTCAGAACATGGTGATTAGCCTGTAAGGGGAGGAAACATTGTCGGGTGTGCTCCAATTCAAGGGTATGGACTTCCCCCAGGAAGAGATTCTTTCCACTGGGAACTGAGTAATGTTTGGTGACTTGATTCCTCAGGAAAATGCTGGATTTTTCAGACATGCCAGAAGAAAATAGATTTAAAGAAGATGTTTTTCCCTATCGTGTCGCGATTCAGAATTTCACTGCCAAAACAAGTCACACTGTTCTTCTGTGGAATTTCTTATTGAAGAATTCTAAGAAAATGAAGCTCCCAAGCTCTTAATATAACCGAAGTCCTTGTACTGGTTATTCATCTTCGTCGACTCCATAGACAGTTCATAGTCAGTGATTATCATCAAATTTACTAAAAACTGTCAAGTTTTACTCTACTGACCTTAAAATAGTTAAATATATGTAGAATTTCTAAATTAAAGCTGTAATTTCTCCGATAACTTATTAGCCTTCCAAATAATTTAGTAACTTTCCACTGATACAGTTAAAACAAATACTAAACTGTATTTTAAAAATGTAATCATATCTTTCCATTTTTGTCAGTACTGCTGGTTACACAAAAATCTATTTTTTAATCAAGATTTCCATCTTTCTTTATGCTGTGGGCAACTGGAGCACATGGTACTTGTAAATTGTTCAGCACATTCATCTTAACATACAGCAAAAAAAATCTTAAATTTACATACTAACAATTTAAGTTACAAGTCAAATTTTATTTCTAATTTTTTCTAACATTCATCTCATTATATGAAGAATTTGTGGAAATAGTTCAGATAACAAATATCTGCACCCCAGTGATATGTTAAACATTGAAAAGCATATTAAATATTTTAATGTGCTGAGAATATAACTTAGTGGCATGATTCCTTCCTATAAAGCACAAGAAAACAAAAGTTTAATTCATAAAAGGGCAGTTCTAAAATTTATACTTGTAACATAGTTCTGTTTTTAGAATGTTATATATTTCTTATTTGTTATGTCACAATAATATATTTTACTTATCTGTCATAAAAAATATAACAGCATTATTTTTGCTTTTCTAGGATGGAGAAACTAAAATAACAATTGTTTATTTTCCGCTTTGTGAAACTGGGAAGGTGTTCTTTGAGAATAGCCTTTTCCTGTTTCAGGTAGGATGACATGGGGGCTAGAATCTTCAGGAGGACTTGTGAATCTTTGCCTCAGCTGAAGTGAGCAGAATACTTCAGAACTGTCGAGAATCTTGTGTTCTCTCAACACATGACCTTTCCACATCACTGGCTTGGAATTTCTCCCAGCAAAGGGAGTCATAATTCCTTACCTGCTGACATACTTTCTTGGCACACAAAGAAGACACTGTCGAGTTTTCTTATTGCTTGGTTTTGAAGTTTGAGAAGGCTACTTTCTTTGAATTCTGTAAAACATAGTCATCACAGGGGAGCGCAAATTCTCAAAGAGATGAAACTTCACTACTTAATTTGAAAATGCCAAGGTCTCATTCTAAGAGATCCTGTAGAAAGGGGATAATTATTTTACTAAATATGAACTGCCAAATACTTTAAATTCAGCTGCCTTTGAAAGTGAAAATTCACCCTAGAACAATGAAAAATTAGAGAAACAATGAAGAATTATTGACAAAGCTTGTATTGTTAGAAAGAAAATACAAAGTATAGCACTGTGGTTTATGTTGAACATATATGTAACTATATTTCCTAGATTATGAGAAGCAGAGACTTGGAGATTAATCAATATCTGTCAAATAAAAATATGTCCATCAGAACCAGAAAGCAAAAGTGAAAGAGAGCCCATTTGGTTGCACTTTGTAAATCTTTGTTTCCCCTGGTGATTGGCTGACTTACATAAAAATATTGAAAAGTTTTCATCCTCTTTCCAGTCTGAATCTTCTGGCCTTGGTGAGGTTGAGTGTCATTTCAGGTGGCAGGGCCAGTGTTTTTCTGACAACTACATCATACTATGACTGTATGTTATTGAAATCAAGAGCTCCAATCACAGGCTCCTGAAGCAGATCAGCTGCAGAGTAACCACCCTTGGAGACGTGTTTGGAGAGTTATTCTAGAATCTGTCTCTTAGCCCTTCTGATAGTGTTGTTCATGCCTAATCCCTCGATAGAAATTTATTTTTGTTCCAAATACCCAACATGTTTCCTACTTTCCATAGACAAATTCTGCCTGATACAGCTAGTACATGGCAAGTATCAACTGAGAATAGGAGTTCTCCTGAAAAGAGGGACAGTACCATGAAGGAGCAGCAGGGTAAGAAAACGGTCCTTGTGGAGTACAACTAAAATAGCCAAGGAAACCGCAGGGGCTTTTGTAGTTTAGCTGGCCAGATTTACTCTTCGAGCACCTGTGAGATACTTCAAAGCATTTTCTTTCTTCTTCTTCTTTTTTATTTTCCTTCAAAGCATTTTCTATGCACATTGCCTAGGAGATCACAGGGGTTACAAGCCATCACTTTTACAAAGATATTATCTTTTGCATGCTCTTGAAATAATTCTCTCCAGGAAGAACATGGAAAAATGTAGAATTGGTGTTTCATTCTATAGACTTCTTTATACCCTACTTTTTAAAAATTGTATTGATATAATAAATAGCATTTATAAAAAATGTACATCTCAGATCACCAGGTTCAAAACACTTTTCCAGAGTAAGCAAGAGTCGTCTCACGATACTTTGGAATACATTACTCGAGATCTTGTCGGTACTATTTCCTCTCCCTTTCTAACATCGATGACCACTTACCTTCTATCATTAAAGATTAATTTGCATTTTGTAGCTATTTGTACAGTTGGAGTCATATAATAACTGTTCTTTTCTCCATTTTTCCTATTCCATTGAAATTCATCTTATGGTTACATATACCAATAATTCACTTTAGACTATTTTTTGTGTGAATATGATATAGTTTATTGATTCATTCTCTTTTCTTCCATTTGAATAACTTGATGGCTGGTGCTGTTAGCAGTTATGCTGCTATAAACATTTGTGTTCATGTCTTTATATATAGATACTGTAATGGCTGACACAGTGTGACAACTTGAGAAGTTTAGAAGTTTAACTCAGTGACACAGCAGGGGACCAGGGTCCTCACTCTGTAAAAGGCCTCATCCTTTGCAAGAAGAAGGCACAGAGATGGAGTGAGCACTGCACCTGCGCTGGCAATGCAGCCAGCTTAAAATACAGCGGGGGGAGGAGACTTGCTCTTCCTCCTTTTTCTCTTGCTGCCTCTTCTGTCTTCCAGATGCCATGAACAACTGACCCACTGCCATGGCACCCTGCTTTGGAGTCAGCTGATTATGGACTGATTACAAAGTGTGAGCTAGATAAACCTTTCCTCCTTTCACTTTGGTGAACAGGTATTTTGTCCCAGCAACAACAGAAATGTAATTAAGACAAACACAATTTTCATTTCTCTTAAGTAACGAACGAGTAGTGGTACAGTTAAAATCATATAGTATGTAGTTGCCTTACCATTCACAGATGATGAGTTTAATATTATCATTAAAAGTTCCAGTATTATAGACAAAAAACTAAAATTCTACTAATACTTACCCAAGTTTTGCCTTCTATGTATTCATGCACATATAGCCTAAATGCACACACACACACACACACATATATATTTATAAAATATTACATTAAATTTTTCATAGATTTTATGAATATTTATATACAGTTTAAGTTTACATGATAATGAAGAGGAAATTATTATAATTTGTTATCAGACTTTGCTTCTGTGTGTATTTCTTTTTGTTAGTCTCTGATTTCAATACAGAATATATACATTTGCTTCAGGGATTTATATATATATATATATATATATATATATATATATAAATATATATATATTTATTTATATAAATATATATATATTTATTTATAAATATTTATATAAATATATATATTTATTTATAAATATATATATATATTTTTATATATATATATATATATATATTATCTGTATCCTGTTTTATCCATTTTCCATTCTGTTTTTCTTCTTTCTAGCACACGCTTATTTCCATAAAGGCATCGGTTTTTCTCCTACTATCTTGCCTTTACTTTACTCTTTATTTGATTTACATTTTGTGTTTATCATAGAGAAACCATGCTATATGTAACTTTTAAGTCTGACTTATGTAATTTAACATTATAGCAACAAGATCCATCAATTTATGTACAAACAACTAAAATTATTTCTTTTTTATGCTTCAGTAATACTCAATCTGCATTCTTATCTATCCACAAGATAAAATATTTATGTTGATTTTTGTGTCATTTTGTATTTGAGATACAAATATATAATGTGTGGTTCTGGTACCTACAACTTAAGGCTTAGTATATATTCATGCATAAAAATATAAACAAAGATTTCACTATATTTATATTATTATTTTGTCTCCTTAGTTCATTTCAATGCAAAATGAACAAAATGACAGTAAGCATACTTTATTAGGATCATGATGGATAAATATATGTAAAAAAGAGAAAGGCGTGTAAAGAGCTTTTGGGTACTATAGACAGTGCTGGTATATTTCAACATCTTTAAAATATAATTATTTTTCATTTTTATCACCATATTTTCACTGGAACTTGTTTTTTTAGATGTTATAAATTATTTCTCTAGTTTCTTTAATGTTAAAAACAAAACAATACCATATAATTTATCACTTTTTTTTGTACCTGGGATCAAACTCAAGACTTGTGCTTGCCAGGCAGGTACTTATACCACTGAGCTAAATCTCTGGCCTTATCCCTTTTTAAAATATCTGAACTTTCCACAAAATGTAATATGGCCATTAGAATACCACTATGCTTCAATTTTAGTCCTTTTATTTTTCTTTGTTACTTGATTTTTTTTTAAATTAAACTGTAAGTGAACTAAGAATAGAACAGGAATAGTGATGGTATAACTTCTTTTACTGTGTCTAGAGTAACCACAAGATCTAATATGCTTACTGAAAAACATTTGATCAAATATCAAATGTATCAAAAATGATAATATTTCAAAAAAGAAATTGTATCAGTAAGTACATTTAAATCTGATCATGTAAAAGATATTTTGTTTTTCAATATAGTTTTTCATCCTGTATTGCTTACTGTATTCAAATTGGTAGTGTAACAGTATATTTACTATGTTAATTAATTGCAGGATTATGGCAAAAGAATGTGCCCTTCTCCTCTTAGACTCATTCTGTTGTGAGTCTGTTATTATACTCCACAGAAGGTGCCCAGAAGTAGAGTATGCTTGAACAATTGTTTTGTAATATGTTGTAGACAGCGAACCCAAGACCTCTTGCCTCGTTTTACATGTAGAAATAAAGTCTGGGTGGATTTGACCTGTCTCTCTGAAGTACAGGTTTCATTTGTACAAATAATAATAATGCCTCCATCTGTCTACATCAGAAAATAATCTGAGAATCTAATCAAATGAGATCACTGGAGTCAAAGTGCGTGTTTTACTTCAAACAGCCATAAAATATGTTATGATTTAAGGACAATGTCAGAGTTTATATATGCTTTTCTGCTTCAGAAAAGGCTAGGGTAAAATTCCAATTTAATTTTTTGAATTGAATTATATGCACAGATAGAGATATAGAATGGCATCCTCAGTGCATCTCTTTTATTAGCTCTTTATTATAGTTGTCAGCTTTATCTTGATGTCCAGTAATAAATGGAATTTTTTAAAGAAATGCAATTAGGAAGGAAATTTGCTATTACCAACAATTAGCCTCACCCATTCATTGTACTTGTCATAACTGATTTGAGGGTTTGGGCAGTGTCATCAAATATTCTAGATACAAATACTGTAATTTCAAATAAATGCTGCCTTTTGTAGTGGGAGTTTTATAAAAAATATTCTAGTTTATCACGAACACACAAAACAGCAAAATTTTAAGATTGAATAATTAAAAAGTACTACAGAAAGCTCATGTTTCAATGCATCAAATATTAAGAATAACCAGTATACCATTAACATTTCTTTTCAAATATGAAACTGAACAGGGTTACATTTTTTGGAATAAACAGAGACATGTCAATCCTAATAGAAGAGACAAAACATTTATACTTTATTCAGTTATTCTTTTTTATTCTTCTGAGATACTACTTAAAATATGTTTATATTTCTTTTGTGTATAACAAGATAACAAACAAAATATCTTGGAAATCTTACAAAATTTCTCTAAATATTCATAAAAATTAACTTAAATACACAATTATGGAAAAAAGTAATACATACCAGTGTGCGTATGTGTTAGGAAGACAGAAAAGGAGGTGAACAGAAGGAAGAATTTATATGCTGCCAGTGGACTTTCATAACTGTAAAATAAATAAGCTTTAGTTACTTCAAAAAGAGGTTAAAAAAAAGGATCTTGTTACTAATTGATATGAGCAGTGCAGCCTGTGATGCTTCTTAAAAACAAGACTTTCAAAATGATAGACTGAGACCAAAAAAGTGAGAATAGAAAAGCACTCCATCATAAAGAATAAACTCTGATTATTTTTTCTTGTTATTTGGAGAAAGAAAAAGCTGGTGTCCTTATTAAAATGAATAAAACTTATGCCTTTCAATGCTATTAAAATTCATTATCAAATTACCTTCATATTCTAGAAGACGACAATTAAGAAACAAATAAAAACAATATTCTATGTTTGTGATATGATGGGAATATTAGGCAGCAACAAATCTGAAGACCCTCAGGAGAGATCCCTGCCAACAAAGACCATATAATTCAAACAGAAATAGCCCAAATTTATACTAAACTTTTCAGTGAGCACTAGGATTTAGTCCAGCAAGGGTCAGCACTACTAATGCAAATCACAGCTGGAATTAGACCACATAATACGCAAATGACAACATTAACAGATGAGTAACCATGATATATGTATATATATATATATATATATATATATATATATATATATATATATATGAAGGATTACATCTGGAAGGATCTGGAGAAGAATATGTTTCACTAGTATTAAATTGAGAGAGAAAAACTATAGGGAGGATTTTAAAATGTTATTATGGTGAAGTTTTAAGATTTAAAAAGCATTTAAATATATCTATCTATATGTATGAAAAACTTAACAGTACAATCACACATTTTGAAATGCATATTCACGAATGTGCATTTCAGATTTTGTAATATTGCCCTCTGTCTTATTTACCAATTAAGCATAACCTCTAGTAAATGTAAGTCAGCAAATTAAGCAAAGTTACAAAAACAATTATGTAAATTCATATCAAAAGGCCGCTCTATATAATAGCCTATTTTATATATGTTGAGGTCCATTCTATGTAACTTTTTTGGGGGAAAATCATTTCATAATTAAATTGTAATTAGGCCTAGTATCTATGGTATGTGGATACATAACTCCATGTGCCTCTTGTCACAGTGGAGGGCTCAAGGATCCCACGATACTGTGATGCTCCACGGCAAGCTGACATCAGCTGAAGGCATCCTGCTTCCTTGAGAACTAAGCAGTAATTGTGGAAAGGAGAAACTTCATTTTAACCTGCCTCTGTTCCCATCAACCATAGTCCTCAAAGAGGTACAGACTCTCATTAGCCTGAGACCACCACTGCCCTCTGAGTCATCCAATAATCCCCTCACCATTTTCCTCAATGTAGATGTGATCGATGAATACCAAGGTTCTGGCTGGCTGGTGACCTTTTGTTCTCTATGAACAACCAGCATTGTGGTCGCGCTGCCATTTTGTCTCTTGCTCTTTCTGTCTGCTGTGTGCTGTAACACTCGTGGGAGACTGATGTTTCACTGCAGGGCTCCCTGATGGAGAATAACAATGAATTGGCCTATGGTTTATACATAGATATCTTCCATAGCTTCCTGTACTCGTATGTAAAGATTTTAGGAGGTGGTTGGATCTTGGGTGTATAACTGGATTAATCCATTGACTGTTTAAGCATAGTTTTGGGTATGGATAATGGGAAAGCCCTTCAGGTAGGTGTGGGTGGCTGCAACCATTACTTTTGTAGCCTGAATGAAATAAAAAGGGAGTCTGGTGTAGTGGCGTACACCTCTAATCCCAGAACTCAGGCTGATACAGGGGGATCACTGAGTCTGAGGCCAGCCTGGGTTACATAGCAAGACCCTGTCTCCAAGAAACAAAACAAAACAAAAAAGGACTCCTTGCTAGCTACATTTCCGTAACTATTTCTCCTCTGCGATGCTGCTACATCACATCAGTGCACCCTGCCTTGGAACTAGCTGACTACAAACTGACTATGGACTGAAACCTCTAAACTAACTGTGAGCTACATAAATTTCTCCTCCTTTAATTCTTGGGTGCCAGTAGACTAGCAGGTACCTAAGTCAATAGGAAAATATGCCAGTAATTTTCATACATAATATTAGAAGTAGAAATAAATTATTAATTATTGCTTTAAGAATTTTTGAGAGAGAATTTGACATTATAGAAAGCAAAAAATATTCAAAATATACTGTTAGAAATTTCATGGTATATGAATCATAAACTATCAGAATGAGCCTAACACATATGAGGTGATATAAATGATTACAAATACACACCAAAATAAATCATACAAAACTCGTAACTTTAAAAACCAATAAAATTCTTTAAAAGTGAATAGAAATCAAAGTTATTAATCATAAGAAATCCAACTAGACTGAGAGCTGGTTTCATGTTACAAATGGAATCAAGAAGAAATAGCTATACGATGATACTCTGTCCGAAAGCTCCAAGCTTGAACTTGCACTACTCAAACAGCAAGTTTAAAAATAAATCTGCTCCATGTTCATAACTTTGCTTAAGAGTTGAACCAAGAATCCAAATTGAAAAACCGTGTATGGGTGAGGGGGTCACATGTGACATCTTATCGCAGAAACAGGGTGGTGCTGTGGTCTACGCACCGTTTTTACTCAGACTACAACCAGTGCCTGTGTCAGTGCGCTGAAACACGGGGCATTTTGCCTTCACTTGCACTTTATTTCAATGAAATCCCGAGCCATGGTTCCAAAGACGGTGAGCGAGACCAGCAGTAAAGCCAGCAGGAAAACTGTGAAAACCATGATGGAGCTAAAAATCTCATGCAAAATTTGTTAATGTTCTGGAAAAAGGAACCTGTAAATATAGTTTTGGGGCCTTAGAAACAGTTAGTTGCTTTTCCTTTTGGAGCTCAGAACCAGTTATTTATTTTTCCATTTCTTATGAAAAAAAATGTACTCAGTGTTTAAACTTTTTGATATTTGAATATGAATTTGGAATGAATGGAGTTGGACAAACTGCGGTTCCTCTGTATATCCTGATTTAAGAAAATCATATTTAGTGAAAATTTTTTTCATCGAAAAATGGTAGTTTGGTCTCATGTTACATTCAGAAAAAAATCTGAGAGATTATCACCAGTAGATTCACATATTGTGATACTTAAATATTTGTTAAGACAAAAATGAGATTCCATCCATATTTAAAAACTATAATGTACTAGAAGAATGAGAACACAAGTGTGCAAAAAATGAATATTCATGAAGTATGTAAATATATATATTAATTTAGCAAGAATTGCGGGTACTAAAATATTGGAAATTAATAACATTTAAAATTCAAGTGTGCAACTGAAGTTGAAGACTCAAAATCATCGATGTGTTTCTATGTGTAAAGACACTAATAATTTTATCCTCTTAAATAAGTGCCATCTTTGAGTTTTAATGGACAACTGTAAAATTAAAATGGGATGTTAAATAGCCAAAACTGTAATAAAGAAAAAAGCTGTGTGAAATTTAACACAAAAGACACTGTGAAAAAAATAATAAAATAGAAGGCACATAATAAACTGAGAGATGTTTAAAATAATTTAATAATCTAGTTGTTAAAGACTACAAAGTTAAATAGACTACAGTTTAAAATTAATAATGTCTAAAAGTTCTTTATATGAGGTCAGTCCAATCATTATTTTTTGTGAGTATTACACAAAGGAAAGCCATGTAGCCATATAAATATCAGAAAAAAATAAAGTTAGATTGTAAATCTGTATTAAAAAAGAAAATGTCACAGGAAAATATATTTTTAACCTACTGTGAACTCATTACAGATTTTATGACGTATGAAACATAAAACATAAGACTTAGTATTCTAAATGATTTTCCTAGTGAATCTCATAGCTTTGATTATGTAATTTGAGAACTAAAAGTAAAATTTTACAAATGAAGCCTAAAGATATTGAAGGCAGACCACTGATCTGGAAATTTGAAAATACCTGCTTCAGGTGGTCCTTGCGAATGACTATATACAGTCTCCACATTAAATAGCTGACTATTCAGCATTTTGCTCTGTTAATTCGTTCCACTGAAGAGATCGCAGCTTGAAGAGCAGCTCCGGTTGGAGTCAGTGAATCATCGAGATCGTTCTCTGTAATGGATGCCTGTGGTGAGCGCTCAGATCCTAATATCCTCACACTTCGTGTCATTACTTCAAGTTCATCTACACCTTCCTTTCTCATCTTTTTGGGTCTTCCAAACTCCTTCCTGTCTTACCGCTGTTTTGTTCTATGCTATTAAATTGTTTTTGAAAGTCAATTACACTCCATTCTTCTTGCTGTATCTCCACTGAAGCACAACGGACAGTGAAATATGCTGTTTGATCTCGGCCTCTTTAGTGGAATGTTCCACTGGGCGTGAAACCTGTGCGAGCCAGATGATTGGGCCATGAAAGCATCAATGGTGAGAACGCAATGCACACAATCATTCAGCTATGCAGTCAGTTATTTTCTTCACTTTTGGAAAATAAGTTTCAGGAACGCTAAATGAGGCAATAGACATGGATGGAGGCAGATAGGGTAAAATCCTGAAGTACATATTCATTTAACGTATTTAAGCAGTCAGAGTTAGTTACGTGGGTGAGTAAGAGGAAACCTTATTGCACAGTTTGTGTTATAACCTTGTGAATCCCTGTGTTATGACTCAGAGGAACACAGAACATCACATCTGCTGAAGAAAGTACGAGGCCTTCAGCACAGCCAGCCCAAAGCAGTGGCCACGAGAAGCACAGCCAGCAGTGTCACAGGGCCAGGCAGCCACCCGTTTGGAACTCAAAATTCACCACAACTTGCCTCAAGTGCTGAACACGCAGATTTAAGCACTCATGTTTGCTCTTCCCAGTCCTGGTCTTAAGTTAGTCTGATTACTTTCTATCCCCCTATTTGTTTTGTGTGTCATTGTATGTCAGATATATTTCACTTTTTTGTTGTTGTTTTATTTTGTTTTCTCAGAGACTCATCCTAAGAATTGGCCTTGAGATTCAGAGACCTTAGGGCATTGGACATTTTAGCAATGATGGATATGTTGAGTCTTTAGCAATTATTAAAAATACACTAAATGCACTTACCATTGTGACACGCATGTAAGTTTTTGGTCAATGGGAGTAAACGCTGAGATAGACATAAATGTCTCACAGAGGTTCATATCTGAGGGTAGGGCTTAGACAGAAATGCAAGGTCACGAGGAGTAGGCCTGGAAGGATGGGTATTCTTGTAAATTCTTCCTTTTCTCTTTGCTTCCTGGGTGACACAGGTCAAAGACTTTTTCCTTCACTGGTCCCTCTGCCATTTTGTTCCTGCCTTGGAACCATCGAAATATGGACTGAAACTCTGAACCTAAAAATAAACCTGTCCTCTTTTAAATTATAGTGTGGTAAATACTTTGTTCCAGCTATGAGAAAGTGATATATGTCTACATCTATATCTATATCTATATCTATATCTATATCTACATCTATATCTGTATCTATCTATATCTATATCTATATCCATACCTATATCATCTATATCTATATCTATCTATCTATCTATACATGTTTTACAATTATGGAATTGTACATATATAAAATTGTATATGAATGAAATTATAATGTATAAATTTATGCAAGGGAACCTTGAAGATAAGCTTATAGGACCAGAGGAAAGAGGTGTTCACGGTGACAGTCTTCATTCTAGGGAAGACACCGTAGTTACTCAGTCCAAGAATCTGAAAATAGGAAAAAAAAACTACACAGGGTGTAACCAATCTGAGACCAAAGGCCTAGAAACTTCCTGGAGAATTGCTGGTAGTACTTTGTGTCAGAAGTCTGAAGAAACTGGAAGCAACAGCAGTAACAAAAGATATATCCACTAAATCAGAACTGAACTCCCAAAATGCATCATTCTTCCTTTTTCTTCCCCTTTTATAACACCTGTGACACAGTCCCATTGTGTGTTGGCACACAGACTCAGGATAGGTCCTACTTCATTAATTCAATGGCAGGTATGGCAGAGATCTCTGGAAACACCACGGACACATTCAAAATTATGGTTTGCTAAAATGTTAGGCATGTTTTCTTCATCCAGTCAAGTTGACATATTAGAAATAACAGTCACAATGATAATAATCAGAATCATGAAAACGAGTGCACATGTGTGTCACAGAGAGGACTGCCACAGATAAATGTAGGAAAATGTAAGTGTGTGTGAAAGAAGCTTCTATTTTCCTTTAATTTCTAATAGTATCTTGAAACATATTACCAGATAATATTTTAGCCACTGAATCTGGCATTGAATTATTTCTTATTAAAAATAAATGATACACAAGTTAATTGCATTATTCTTACTATTCAAACTTTTAAGACAACTCATAAAAATAGTGAATTCTAAAAAAGTATAAAAACAAAACATTAGTCAATATCCATTGGAATATTAATGTTTAAGGACATTTATCATGGGCTGCGGTTATACCTCAGTGGCACAATTGCCTGCCTTGCAAGAGGGAGGTTGTGAGTTCGATCCTTGTAAAAAAAACAAATAAAGATATTTTTCATTATATATTCCGTTGTATTTTCTTTCTGTGAATTTTAGTACAGCCCATCTGCCTTTAAATTTTTATCTTTTTAGAAATATATAGGATGTCTGAAAGAAGATACATAACAATCATAAATGATTAACATTTTGTTTGAAAATGTATGTGTGCAGAAAAACATGAAATTTTATAAATATGCATAAATATGTCTTTAAAATATATACTGCTCATGAGCTTATTGTCCCAGAGATTTTTGTTGATTATGCATAAGACTGCAAATGACAAAAATGTGTTAGAGAAGTAACATTAGTGACGTTTGAGAATAATGGTCAGTACTTTTCCAAATGATTTAGTTAAAGGTATAAGATATCAGTAGAATCTATCACCTTTTCTCTAGATTTTCCCTACAACACAAGAGTAAGAAATATGTAAGTTTAGATTACTAAATACAAGAGAAGGGGCAAGAGATTTAGCTCAGGGGCATAAGTGCCTTCCTGGAAAGCCCGAGGTAGGGTGTTCAATACTTAGTACCAAAAAAGAGAGGGAGAGAGGGAGAACTGATACCCTGGTCATATTCTCCATATACCAGAACAAACAACTCTATTTCCTATTTATTTTGAATGATGAAAAATCAACATTAATGTAGTTTTATCAGGTAACAGTAAAGATATGGACCATTGAAAGAGCAATGTAATTAGGAAGATATCAATTCAGAAGGATTTTCTTGCTCTTGAGAACATGCACATTTCAAGCACAGAGAAACTGATCTATTACTAAACATCAGGCAGCCTTTGCCACACCACTGTCACTCATGTTATAACGTTCCTTAATGTTGACTTATCCTTCCAAATATGAAAACCATGTTGAATGGAAGCTATTTGTAACACAAATTTTATTTTTAATCTAAATGTTCTAAGAGATCATTAATAAAATTTAAGATAATTAAGGGGGTGTTGCAGTTATAAATTTAGCCCACTATCCTTGAATCATAAATGTTTTGAACACTTACTTAAGTTTAAAGTAAGCACAACAAATTAATAATGCTTCCAATAATCACACTCCATTAGTCCAGTGTAATAAATAACTAAAATTCTTTGTAAATTTAATATAGTATATATTAGAATTAGAGACATGTTAGGAAGAAGTGTCATGAAAGTTTAATAATGCAGGCAAATTCATCTTAGTGGGCAAAAAGTTATTGCCTTCATGGACCATATTGGGTTGAACAACAAATAGGGCTAAATATGGGATTAATACGTCAAAAAGAACTAAAACTCCTGAAGGGGCAAATGTATCCAGAGAGAATTTTTTAGACTACATGATTGACTTTGCTAGGTAGGCTGCCTTTTACTTATCTTTAAACTATTACGTTGAACTTTTCAAAATGTTCTCCTAACAGACTTTCCAAACATTCATCTGTTCAGAATCCTTTAATGTTATACTCAATTATAAACAGAAACAATGATACATAATTTTATAATCTTTCCACTTTAAAATCAGAATAAAATAATTTAATGTTTCAAAAGCAATCACATTATAATGTAATTTCACTACAGCTAATACTATTAACTTAGGAAAATGAAAATAAGTGAAACATCCACTGTTCTTAAATTGTTCCATGAGAAATTCAAAATAAAATAAATTGAAAAGTTTATATTTAATTATGTGTGTTAATTAATACAATTAATTGCATTAATTATTGTGTGTTTTTTCCTAAGTAGTATTTTTTTCTTAGTCTGGATTGGGCAATATTTACTTAACACAAACCTCATCCTTAGTAATATTGAAAGCATTTATGAATATAAATACATTAAAAATAAAAATAAATTGTAGTCTTATGTTAAACACACTTTTCAACAAAAAATCTAAACAAACTTATTTATATATATATGCATATATATGAAAGTAATTTAGTTATTTAAACTTCAAAAATCTACATGACAGACATAAATAATATCTACATGTATATAAAGTCAAAAATTTTTAAAGCATAATATTTAAAATATAATTCATCAATTTAATAATAGAAGATGAGGAGGCTAATTCTTAAATGAGGTATCTCAAATGCTCTACTTGGTCTTATGTGAAATTCACAGTCAAAATTCATATGCAGTAAAAATTTGTACAAAACTCTTCAATTTAGGTGTACATGGCATATTTGAAGCAAAAATAATTTTCTATTATGGATTGAGTCCCATTTTTAGTGGATCTCAGTACATACATGGATATGCAATATTTCAAAATCTGAAAAAATCTGAAATCCAAGACAGTTTTTCCCTAAGCATTTTTGATAATTAGTTCTCAAACTCTGTGACTTTAACTTAAAAAAGCTGAATTTTAGAAATTAATTCCTGACACTTTTCCAATATCTATTTCATAGTTATACCTGATGTCAATTTAAGATGAAAAATTATTCTTAAATATAGAAGGATATTAGCACATATAATTTACAGAGTCATACTGCAAACTTTGTTAATTTAACAGAAGTTTTGCTATTATAAAACTTAAACTTTAGTCATGTGAAATTACCTACATAGTTCCATGTATTTTCTTGAAATTCTATGTCATTGAAAGAAATAAATGCATCATATTTTTGAGACTGTTTTTGAGCATTCTCTGAAATCATCTTCCTGCTAAGAAAACAATACAAGGCAGATGCAAAAGGTAGCAATAATGCTTTCATGTCCTTCAGCGCTGAGTAGACATATCATTCTTATTCAAATGAAATCCTTGACTGTTTTGTTCCTGTGTTCAAGAGATATGCTAAAAGTACCCAGATTGTGAGAAAACATTCTGTCTTTCCATTTTTTTTTTCCTTCCAAGGACGAAGAATAAAATTAATGGAAATAATATAACTTAAAATGAAACCTCAAAGGATCATTTATTGAAAAATGATCCAAAATCTGAACTATTTGGCAGAGAATTTTTGCGTCTTGTTATTTCTATCCACAAGGTCCTGTGAGATTTTCCCTGTCAGTTCAATGTACTAACTGTAAATTTAAGGAGAATTGAGACATTTTATAACACTCCTATTACTGCAGAAAATGTTCTTTTCCTCTGAATTGGTTTAACAGTGATTGTCCAGGGACCGACCACTTTAAGGAATCAGAAAAAAGTTTAACTAGAGCTGGGATCACATACAATCAATGGCTAAAAGACAATTATTCCCTGTCAGCATGGTGACAGATTTAATGGTGAATATGAAAGAAGTCACATATGCCTTAACACAATAAAAATAATCTTAATGCTGTTATGTATTTTAGAAAATTTAAAGAATCCTAGCAATACAACTATGATTTTGTTACTTATATATGTACAGCTAAAATGATTTATGGCAATAAAATTCTAATGAAAATGTAAAATAAAATTAATCCTCACATTTGTGTGTATTTGCCTTTTAAACAATTAATGTAAGACTAGGATTTAGGGTTAAAATTGAAGTACATCTTGAATAAAGGATCACAGATAATACATTTCCTTTTCTTCTAAAGTAGCAAAGATCACCTTCATTCTCACTTGAACAGTTCTGAGACAGGACATTTGCAAGACAAAGGATCAAAAAATCAAGATATTTTTCCTTGGTCTATGAGAAATGGTTGAAATGTCCAGTGAAGAAACACCAGATTGAGGGTCTTCAATAAAAATACAAAAGAATAAAAAATAATTTGAGAATATCAATATTATATTTGACATCTGCCCATTTTATATTTGCATTGCAGTCATAATGTTTACCTTTTTGGAAGTTAAACTTTAACAATTTTTAAAATCGTTCCCAAAGTGAAAATGAGAACCAATAACCAGTGGTTCTAGAAAGTGTACTTCAAGGGCTGCTTCACCTGAAGTACATCTTCTCTCACTTTCCAGAGTACATCTCTCCCTAACCCTTTTCGAACTGGAGAATCACGTTAGAATCTGACTGTGATAGAATCAGTTCTGACAAGGACGTTATTGAGGAACATGAGTAGACTTTTTATATGGATTCAATGCCTCTAAAGTCTTCAAGAAAACTAGTTTGGTAACTAGTTTTGAGACATTCTCTCTCACTAGTATGCCTATTAAGAGACCACATTTAAAGAAAAAAATTTGTTTTAATTTCAGAAACAAAATAATTCATATATATATGTACATAACTATTAAAATCTGGTGGAGAGAATAATTAAATTATTTTTCTTGTCAGTAGGCTAAAAGATAATGTCAGAAACTTCTGAAAATTCAACCCAAAAGTCTGTGTGCAACTTTCCCAACAGAAATTAATTATCTGATCTTACTTTGCACAATTATGCATGTATTTATTTATTTATTTATTTGGTGCAGGGATCGAACTCATGACCTCGCACTTACCAGGCAGATGTCGTGTCATTGACCTATATCGCCAGCCACTGTATGTCTTTTATAAAGGTCTGTATAGTATTTATTACTTTTATGGTGCTTTTGAAAATAGATAAAACTTATAAGGAGCTTTTGTAATAATGACTAAATATTGGTGATGATTTATACATGAATAATTGCCAGCACAGTCATCAAAATCTGGGGGTAGAATAAAAATTTATTCTTTTGCCTTGAGGCTTTACTGAGTCTACGCCTTTATTATTTATTTATTTATTTATTTAATATGCAGCTTTCTTACTGTTCCACAGAAGCTAAAATTAAGAGATAAATAACAGTCTGTTATAGTTGTAATTAATTTCTATTCAATGGGAAACATAAACATTATAGTCTTCCTCATTTAGTTTGTTATTTTATCAATTTTGTGTCTAATCAAGCTTGTTTTCTCCGAAATACCTTTTTAGAATGCCCTACAAATACTTAACTTCTTAAATGCAAATAAATTATTTATAACATCTTGATAATTTTTCAGCATTAATTGATTAAACTTTATTCATAAAAATCACAGATTTGTATACATTATATACTACATATTTTAAAATAATCAGCAAAATTTAGAAAAAAATTTGAAAAGTATGTACTACAATATATAAAATACATTGTGGTCAGTAAGACCCTTAACTTTAAAAATGAGTGATTCAATATAATAATCAAAATACCCTATAAATATCAATATGACTGTCAAATATAATTTAATATATTTTGTTGAATATATGATAGAATAATATATTGACATTATAAATAAACCCAACATATGTATTTAAAATAAAATATTTATTTAAATCAGTAATAAAATTATTAGATTTAGACATTTAAATTTCCATACCAAAAAACACAAAATTTCAGAAAAAATTAAATAGGATATCAATATTCAAGACATAAATAAAAACAGCCACATAAAAAATATTTTTAATCAGATTCTAGCACTTTTGGGAAAAAGGCAGGAGGACTGCAAGTTTAAGGCCAAACTGGGCATCTTAGTGAATTATTGACATCATCTCAAAATAAACTGACAATGAACAGGGCCAGGGATGATGTTCATGGTGGAACTCCTGAATCCAATCCTCAGTAGTGAAAAGTTTATTTCAGAGTTTTAGACTCTCACATAATGTAATGAATGCAAAATAAAACATTTTTTTTATTTCAGGTTTTTTTCTCATTTTTTTAATAATTTATTTTTAAATTTTGCAGAAGATGTGGGTTGAATAACATTCTTGTGCCCTGTTACCTCCATTATGTGTAAGAATGCACTGCGTTTGTTAATTTCTGTAATTATAATGCACTAACGAGGAAATATCTTATAAGTTGTAAAGAGTTATTTTGATTCACGGTTCTGAAGATTCTAGTCCAAGACTGAGCGAACACATAGCTGTAGATCTTGATGAGGGCAGCCCACTGTGGCAGACGCGTGCAACCAAAAAATGAAAGCAAAATAAAAGAGTGTATTTCACAAGCCAAGAAACAAAATATAAGGGAGAATGGGTAGAATTAAAATCCTGTTTCGCAGCAGGTCTCTAATCATCTAAGCACCTCTTCTAAGAGACTGTTTCCAATGTTCTACTACCTTCCAATATTGCTAGACTAGAGACAAACTTTTAACACTTGGAGGTGTACAAATCATAGCTGAAAATGAACCAAACACATCTGTAGCACCATCCATGGATTCGGATAAATCTGGCAGGAGCTGTTTGTTTTACTAGACCCACAACATATTCTGTAGAAATTTAGAAGGAAATAATCAGAGATTTAAATCAGGATTAAATTATTAAAATATTCATCATATTCTTATGATAAAATTACTATAAATAAATTAACATTAATTATGAGTATTAATATAGAATATTTTGAAAAATATTACAGAGAAAAATCAAAGCATTTTATAAGTGGCAGAGAAAACACTAGTTATGAAGTAGCATGGTAAAGACAATGTCTGTATGCCTGTATTTGTGTAAAGTATTATTCTACTCTGTATGATGAATTAGGAACTTTATTGAATCAGTTTCAAGCAGAAGTAGAAGTTTTCATATATCTGTATTTACACGCCAATACTGTTAGAGATACATAAATATAAACAGAAGCATTAAATCTGAATTCCATCACTTTGAAAATATAAGGTTTTTCTATAGAAGAAATTTATAGAATTTCTATTTTATTAATTTCTCATAAAATTAATTCCACTTTAAGAGAATCACTTAAAATACATGAAAATATATACTTGCAAAAATGATTTGTGCAGCAATGTCCTGAAAATTTTACTCATTGTAACAAAATCCTGGAAATGACTGCAAAGTCTACCTGCAGTTGGAGGAATGAATGGTATTTATACACTAAAACATTGTTCAGGAAAAAAAAAGTATTTGTTGAGACATTTCTCAAAATAGAAAAATTGTGAGAAAAAGTAATCACACACAGACATACACACACACATTCTTACACTTTGGTCATATGGACATCTGGAAGATACAGATCAGTCTATGGTGAGAAAATTAATGACTGTCTCAAGTCAGTGATCTAGGAGAATTACTGCAAAGTGAAAATCTTCAAGAGTTTTAAACTGTAATTTTAAGCAATTTTACTTTTTATGAGTATGTGTTTGTGGTATATGATTACATTCACCATGGGGGGCTGGTCTGTGTATGTAACACACCTTAATGTTTTCCTCCTCTTTTTCTTCCCTCATTCCCCTGCCCTTCATCTCTTGGCTTTCTACCCATTTGTAAAAGATCTATCTCCCGGTTTCCTGATGTCTGATGCCTACCTTTTAGCTTGGTCTTTAAATTATGTATACTTCGAAGTCTTTCAAAGTTTTCAATCATCAGTTGGAATGGTGTTATCCTGTTTTGTTTGACTATATCATACTTGATGATATGAATAGCAGTTTTGAAGAAAACAAAACATTAGGACAGCTATTGTTGATTTAAGATCATCCTTCTTAGAAGTCCTACCATTTTTTTTTATTATACTACCATTGGTTCTATCTATCACATTGTGTCTTATTGGAATTTGAATATGTGTGACAGCTCAAACAAATTTTTTTTCTTTTTTATCAAAAATGAGATATTAGAGTACGCATTGAACATTTTCTGTTATTCGGTTCAGAAAGCCCTGGAATTCTTTCACTCTATGCATGGCTTTATACTATTGTGTTATGTTTGATATTATTGTATTTGAAACTATGCTCAACTATAGCAGAGTAAGAGATATGGTGTTAGCTACTGTTGATGTCCAGTTGACTTAGTGTAAAATACTGTGTTGCCTATGTTGTCCTGTTCTGATCTGCTCTGTACTGCCCCCTTTTGTTTTATTCTCTTTCAAAAAAAAAAAATGTATACTTTCAGTTTCTCATTTAAGAGCAACTAAACAATATTTAAATTTATGTATCTGGTTTATTTCACTTAACATTATCATTAATCGTGCCTCTTAAATGCCAAAATTCACTGGAATCTCTACATAAAATGCTGTTTCTTGACTGTAAATTATAATAAAGTTCATTAAACAATGAAGACTTAATTGCAATATCTTTCAAATGTATAAAAAATTATGTATCTGGGAATATATTTTAATATATGTTAGATCTGGGCTGGGGATTTATCTCAGTGGCATAAGCACCTGCCTGGCAAGTGCAAGGTTGTGAGTTCGATCTCCAGTACACAAACAAATTATATATATATATATATATATATATATATATATATATATATATATAATATATATATAATATATATATATTAGCTTTAAAATTTTTGCCCTTGAAAATGCTTGCCAAATTTAGCCATAGCTCAATGAGATAGAATGAATACAGCCTGGATTATATGTTGCCTCAATCACCAGCATATATTTTAATGATCACTGGAACTATACAAGGAATTGTCAAGTGCATCAGTAGTCCCCTTGAATTCTTAGCCATTAATAATGTCTATTAGAGAACAAATCTTTCTCATGGATTAGAAAGTCATTGACATAATTGGTTGAGAAATTTCAAGAAAAATAAGAGAATAAGGCTATAATGAGTACTACTGTTTTGAAGAAACTGAAAAAGAGCTTTTTCTCAAATTTAAAAGAAGTAATGAATTATCTTGGAACTTTAAGGAATGTGATGCCACATATGAGTCCACAGGAATCATTTTTATATTATGTCTTTGAGCTAGATTTTCTTATAAGTTGATACTAAAAAAGATGCTGCATAAATAACAGTTATGAAAGTACATTTGCTCTGAAGCTCAATCCACAAGTTTACAATTACCCGATGTGAAAGAAGAACAAATATAGAACTCAAAATAACAACGAAGCACATTGTAGTCATTTGACTTAATACAGCATGGAATTATCCATGATATAAAATAGATTTTAATTTAATTTAAATAATTTTCTTGTATGTATGCATTTTTAGGATGATGTGATGGCATATTACTGTGCTAAGATAGTCTTATATATCCTCAATTTCTCCCCCATTTATTGATTTAAAATACTGAATTCAATGTTAAATATGCATTTTTCTCTTCTTACATCTACAGCAATGACATTAAAGTTTATGGTTATGACAATCACTTGAATTAATTTTATACTTGAAGAAGAATGATGGAAAACATTCACATTATACAAAGAAAAACATATTAAGTAGTTATTCAATTATGTTAAAAGCACAGTAAGTACAGTACAAAATCAATATTTCCAGTAAAATGATAAAAGTGAAGAACTTCAAGTAAATTACAACTATGAAAGCATTAGCAGATGTTATTTTGCAGACAACCATTTATCACAATGAAGTACATGAACGTCTGGGTAAGACCTGGATATACCAACAATGCCTAACTTCAGATTTTTTAAACATTATAATTGTATAGTTTAATTTACTTAAATATAAAAATCAAATTAAATTAAACTCCAAGAATGATGGGACTATCCCTAGAGGACGTTGATGTTGAATGTTAGCAACTATTTTACCCTATAATTTCAATATATTGTCATTGTGGTTATCAGTGTTTATGTCATGAGTATTTTCAAATTATAGCAAAATATGACTACAAAACACAGTCAGAAAACACCTGAAACTTTGATGTAAAATACTACCATATTTCAATTCAAGTATTTTGAAACTCAGTACCCTCCACATCTCTCTGATTTTCCACTTCTTATCAAGGAGTACTTAGTGCCTCTTTGCAAGTGGGTGGGGAGCAGAGACCTTTCGAACTAAATCTACAGACTTCACATCTTAAGGTATGTATACATATGGGTCTCAAATTATATATATATATGCACATATATATACACATACACATACACATTTTATATAGGTATATACATATATACACATTACATATAGGTGTGTGTGTGTGTATATATATATATACTATTTAATTAAATCTTGAAAATATTAGAACAATCCCAGTATATTCTTTTTCTGGACTTTATGATAAAGGTGACTATATATCATCCTGTTGAGCACATTTGATTTCATCTGTTAAGAGAAAAAATATTTTTTAGCTGATAAATTTACAACCATAAATTAATGGTATTGCATTGAATAAATTTAAAGCAAAAATGTCATTGAACAAAGGGCCAGGGGTTTAGCTCAGTGGCTTAAACACTTGCCTGGAAAACGCGAGGTGGTAAGTTCAATCCCTGGTACCAATAAAATAAAATGACATCGAACAAAGTTCTACAGGTAACAGGCAAAGGAGATTTTATTAAAAGATGTTTACTAGTTTATGTTAGTTCATCAAAAAGAATAGTTAGTGCTCATTGATTGATCATTTTTTCATTTTTGTATCTTATAAAGTGAGCAACTACTCTGAAGACAGAGATATATATTAACCATTGTTAATCTCCTATTATTTGATTTAAATTCTATCTCATCATTTTTATTCTTTCTTTTCTCTTTTTTTTTTTTTTTTATCGGTACCAGGGATCGAACTCACGACTGCCTGCTTGCAAGGCAGGCGCTTATGCCGCGGAGCTAAATCCCCAGCCCTCTTTTCTCATTTTAAAGTTAAAAAAAATGTTGGAATGGGAAATTGAGACCAAAATGTAGCCTAATTTCAACTCTCCTGAAATAAAGTGCTGAGGAATATTCACAGCTGCAGCAGAAGAATCATAGTTCATCTATGTCTGCTAATTGGTTTCAGCCAAGGCAAAAGTAAAAGTTTTATATCTATGTGAGAGTGCCAGGTTTAAACCATGGAACGGCGCAGTCACAGAATTTAGGTTTCTACACTGCTATCCTCAGGAAACTGATAAGGGCACTATCTTTGAAAATGGTATAATAAAAATGGCTCTAGTCCTTGTGAAAATGTTCCTGAGTTATAAAACTGGCAAGAATTTTGTAAAAAGATTTACCTTGCAAAGGATTATAGAAAGAATGTATGTTTAAAAGTCGTTAAAAGTATATTGCCTAAGAAAGAATAGGCCAAGAACCTGGGAATAAGGAAAAAAATCTGACTAAAAATTTAGTTAAACTAAAGGAAAAATTAAAGGTGTTCGGTTTTTAATACCTGCAAAGAAGAAAGTTCCCAAAACAGTGAGAACTTCACCATTCCAAGACACAGTTATATTTGTCCTATAAAGAAATTGCTTTGTATAGGTTGGCATTTGTTTCTTTCTTAATGATGACATTGCAGTTGAGGACTTGGTAATAAATCAGAAAAAAAAAGAAAAAGAAGAAGAAAAGAAAAAAACAAGTATACAAATAAATTAATAAGTGAGAGAAAATATGATTTACATTAGTTATTTCTTGGGATCTGCTATACTTCAGTATATGTTAAGGAACACTTTGAGACAAAAAAAGTGGATATATTATACTTATATTCCAGAAAAGTATTTTTAAAAGTTGTAAATTTGATAAAATTTTACTACATCATTTAAAACAGAAAAACTTGTTTAACATAATAATGAATGTACCAGTATATACAGAGAAATGAGCAAACCATAGCGAGCTACACTGCAAACCTCCTGGACCACCCTGTCTTCTGCTCAGTCTGAATCTCAGATTACATCTCAAATATTGTTCACAGTTGTGAGTTACTCAACTGTCTGCAAGTGTGTTTATGTGTTTGTATACATGGGGGTGCCAGTTTGCTTATAAAACATAGAAATAGGAAATGTTTGGAAATTTGATGCTTTTTCAACATACAATACAGTATGACTTTTTTATTTCCTGTCAGTTGATTTTACGTTACTTTCTCCAAAACAGGAATCTCAAATAAGATTGAAAGCAAAAGTAAGCTTTCACAAACACATGTAGACCCGCACATTTAAACTAGGTCAGCATATAACTGCTGCATATGGAGGAAAAATACGCTGCCCCAGAAATTCCTTACCGAAAATGCTTAGAGATCTGATGATTCCAAAGTACAGCAACTGAAACTCTCGTGACAGTGATGCACAGGAAACATATATACCCCAGAAAAAATCTCATCTTAAATTAGGGACGGGAGGAAACCGTAAGGAAATATCTGGACGGACATGGGAGTGGAGCTCTAAGGGCCTACGGGAACTGCAGACTCTGATCCAAGTCTGACCCCAGGGAGAGGCCAGCTGGAAGCCTGGGTCACGCTGCAGGCGAGGAAGGCGGAGCAAGGCTCCTGGGTCTGTGTGACTGGCCTGGGCAGAGGAAGAACTTCCGGTTTTGCACAGTGGTCCTCTGTGAGAATCCTGTCATGTCGTAATGATAGACTTTTATTCAGAGTTCAAAGAAAAAAATGTACCTATAATAGCATCAGAGGTATAATTTTAGAGGAGAAACAATCACTTTATGGGAACAAGGGAAAAAATGAGAGATATAAGAGATCTCTTTTGTCACAGTCAGAAAGAGAGTCTGGGGCCGGAACTCCTGGAGTCTTTTCTTCTTAGTCCCTTTTATTACAAGGCAAAAAAGGGATGGCACCTTGAGAGTTGTGACGACTTGATTGGTGACTTGAGCTCTGAGATCCCTGATTGGCCATTTTTCCTTCTACTCCCTGTGTATTCACTCTTGGAAAAGAGCGTCTGTGGTTCCTTTGTGTCGTTCAGGGCTCATCTTAGGAGATTTACAGCAGAGGGCCACATTTGAGAGACACATGGACAGTTAGTAGATGAATACGGCAAGAGAACAGCAAAACCTATGTTTCTCATATACCGGTGCGTGACTGTCTAGGTGTGAGTGCAAAGATCTACTCCACATTTCGTCAAGAGTTCATGCCAAACGTGGTCATTATTTGCAGGTTTAAGGTGGACATGGCTTGTTAGACAGGAACAGTCCACTAAAAAGACATATGCTTAAAGATCTTACAAAATCAAGAATCACAATGAAAATTCAAGATTACCAAAATATCTTTAGTTTGCAAGAAAATAAAAATAGTTTTCAATTATCTAGAACTAGATACAACAATCTTTAGAAAAAACATGTTTTCTTTAAGGACTCCGTGTTTAAGTTGTTTCGAATATTATCTACTTTAGATTAGAATACATGGAGTTCATAAAAATGTTTTTTAATAGTACGGTATAAATATTCACTGTGGAGTTATTTTGATAAATAATTTTCATTTAGTGCTCTAGCTGGTAAACAAAACAAAATTTGATGAAAATCTTGTTTTATGATAAGGAAAAATTACAAAAAGAAAGATATCTTTTCATTAAATAGTAAAAAAGGCTAATTGGTTTTCTCTTTTCTGAAAGCTGAAATTCATATATAATATTTTGGTCCTGGCTTATTGCTCAGGCTCCTCTTCATGGCTTCGTTTTGTTCCAATGGCTCCAGCCTCACTAGTCTTGCTTGTCTGAGAACCTGACAAGCTCCCCTCTCCTCATGCATCCTCTTCTGGAAACCCTTCTAGATTGGCAAATGCCAAGGTCCCTGAAAAAATGTTACTGCCAGGCAGGGATCCTCTCTCACTACCCTCCAATCTATCCTCTCCCTCCTACCTAACCAAATGAAAATACATATTTATTATAATTTTTTCCTGAAATTTTACATTTTTCAACTTTTGTATCTGTGTTGTTTTTCTTTCTCATTAACATTACCATGGATAGCATAAGAAATTAATTGAGCTAAATCTTGGAAACAAGCAAAATGCCCATCAACCACAGAATGGGTGAAAAAGATGTAGTATTTTTATACAATAGAATATTACTGAGCTATAAAAAATGATAATCTTGAGACTTTTATAGGTAAATGGAGGCAACTTGAGATTATACTCATAAGTGAAATAAGTCAGACTCACATTTGTAGATATTGTATAATCTCTGTAGAGTAAAAATTACATCATCATCATCATAATAAACTGAAAGAATAATAAGATTCAAAATGAACAATAGATATTGTAATAATGAAAGGGAAAGAATGTGCTCAAAAGGAAAGAACAACTTGTAGGAATACACATATAACTGCATGCCTATATAAGTGTATAAGATAGATAATCATACTACTAACTCTGTTTATCAGAAAGAATGGTTTGTGTTGTCATTGTTTGATTGTTCAATTTTTATGCTTTGATCTTGTAACTTGAACAAGTATTTCTGGGATAACATTATGTAATATATTAACTAGTGTTGATTTTTAAAAAAGAAATTAACTGAGCTTGTAAAACCATTTTTGTAGTGGTTATAGTTTTTCATTTATAAAAGATATTTTTCTTGCTTGTTTATTCCATAATAAACCAGTGTGAAACCAATGTGATTCTGAAATTAAAAGCAATACATTCCCAACATGCATTTTCTAGAGTAAAATTAAACTTAATGCTAATTTATTAATCTCTTGAAAGATATCTTACAATCTAAAAATATTGTTACATACTGCAATATTATAGTCAATGAAATCTTATAAAACTATTACTTTTGGGTATATATATTTTTCTGTCACTGTTGTTAGAATTAAGGAAGTGTCACCTTTAATTTCTAAGGCTAATCATCTAATCTGCCTTTCATGTTTCTTGTTTATTCTGTTTTGTTGATTACCTCTTTGTTATGGCTTTTATCTAGATGGCTTCAAAAAATACTCTTAGGTGGGATTTTGGGGAGGTGACTGAATCATGTGTGAGTGACGCTGGACTATTCCACTGATTTGCTTAGTGTAGTTCTAAGTGTAGAAGATGGATGTACTAACAAGGGAAAACCTACACTGAGTATGGGTGGGAGCAGAAAATAGGCTTGTACTGAATAAGAAGTTGAGTTAAACAAAAAAAAAAGTAAGCAAAATCTGCAGCCTCCTGCCCTCCATGCTGTGGCCTGTTTCTCCTCTGCCATGTGCATCTGCCATCCCACCCTCACTGGAGCCAGCAGACTATGGACTGAAACTTCTACAAACTGTGAGTTAAAATATATTCTTACTCCTTTAACTTGTACGCACAAGTTAACAGATACTCAAATTTTTTTTTTTTGTCACAGCAATGAGAAACTAACTAAAACACTCTTCTTTCTAAGTCTTCTAAATGTTCCTTCTTATTTCTCACCATCAAGTGCAAAAAATATTCAAAAGTAATTGATTTATAATTTCAAGAAAGACTATATATTCAATGGCACTTTTTCTTTTTACATCCATATATCAAAAATTCATAACTTTCTTAAAAATTCTACATTTCTTAAAATGATTCTTATACTAATTTTAAAAATCACGCATCTAAACTCTATGTTATTTCTGCCTCATTTTACTACTCAACAGCATTGTCTATAACTACTTTCCTTGTCTTTGTCTTTATGCCTAACACCAGGGCCCACGTTTAGTTCCATCCCTTAATTATAGACAACAATCAAGTCTAATTAAAGGAGCAGTGTACTCATAATAGAGTGTAATCTTTAGAGAATGGGATAGAATGGTTGGGAATCCTGAGATTGAATCTCTGTTCTCTTACCTAAAAGCAGCTACTTAACTGGATACAAAGAATAAGTGTTGAATCCAGGTTGCTTTGGGAATGAGTTCTGAACACTTCAGATGTATGATCATTGTCACATTTCTTAAAGTATTTCTGCCATATATCTTCATCTATAAAACGAGTATTGGCATTACTGCTGCATGTTCTCTTTAGTAAAAAAAGGGGTCATGCATGCTGCTAATAGAGACACTTTAGGAAATGAAAGTTTAATATAAAATTTTATTTTTTCTGATCCTTAATAAAGAGTAATAATGTTTGATATTGTTTAGATCCAGAGTATCTCCCAAAGTCTTAAGTGGTGAAACTTAGTTGCCAGTCTGTTGTGCTGCCGGAAAGTGGTAGAAACTTTACTAGGCAGAGTCTTAGAAAAAGAAATTAGTTCGGTAAAAGATGCTTTGGAAGCTTAGCCCTTTCCTTTCTTTCTGCTTTCTGTTTCCCTTGCTCCCTGCTAATGTATTATTTTGCTGCAAATGTAAAAACAACATGGCCAAACAACCAAGGACTAACACTTTGGAAACTGTAAAACAAAATATTCTTCTCCTTAAGTCGACCTTTCCGAGGTATTGTATCGCAGTGACAGAATCATGAACTCCACACTGTCGTGTAGTATACAACATAGACTGAACAAATGAAATTATTTTCCTTCTAGTAATATCCTTCAACTTCCTTCTGTTTTAGTAGATTGCATATCAAGTTGAGAATTAAAGAACTAAGTGATGCTTGATCAATGTTATAAAGTGATAAAGTGCCATTAAATAATAAGAAATTGACCTTTCTATGCACATTGAGTCACTTTTCTATAAGCATCTGACTGATCAAGTGTGATTTAAAAAACTGTATTTGCTATTCAAGTAAAAGATTATAGACCATTAAACAATTAAATTATTAAGGAAAATAACTTTAAAATGTTTTCTATTTAATATATTACTAGATTACCATTAATATTTGTAAATATTATTTTTGATAAGTAAGTAATAAAAGTCTTCATAGTAATTATTACAGATATTTTATTTAAGAACTTGCATATGTATTTTTTTCTAGGCTCATGGTAAGTAAAGCTTTAGAACATTAAAACATAGTTCAGTATCGACAGTGAAGAAAGTCTTATTGTTGGTGCTGCATTTTTGAGAATGATATTAGTCCCTGAAGAAACTTAAGGAATGTGCAAACAATTACTTTCTGGGAAGATAATAATAGATTTTTTATATAAAAATACCTTTAAAGGTTAAAACATCATCCGATAGTCTATTAAGAAAACATATGTGTAATGATATAACCACAACTTCTGCATTCAGGCACAAAAAACAAATCAATAATAACACAAATAGATGCAAATAATAAATCTGAGGGTTTTATAAAAGAATAGAAATGAGGGATATAGTTAAGAATTGGCTATTGTTTACTTTATGAATGACTAGGGGAGAACAACTGGAGGACTTTAAGCATAACACAATGATACGTAGATGGAATATTAGTTATCCTGACTTTAGCAGTGAAACGAAATGTTACTTTCAATGAAATGTTAGCCCATACTTCATATGCATGTTTAGCTATTATGTATTAATTAATTAAAATAATTTTTCTTAGAACTGGATTTAGAGTCCAGAACCTTTGCCCTGAGTTACACTCCCAGGACGTTTTTTGTGGTGGCGGTGGTTCGCTTAGAAACAATTTTGCTAAATTGCACGTGCTAGACTTTGCCTTGAGATAATCCTTCTATATCAGTATCCCAGAGTGCTGTAATTAGAGGCAGTGGAAATATTAAGAATATCGAAATGTTAACTGCTTCCACAAGAAAATTAATATATATAATTTATATATATACATAAAATAATAAATATATGTAATTTTAAACAATAAAGAATTAAGAATATCTTCCAAGAACAAAAATATGAAACAGAAACCAGGACATATGATTTCAGGATATTTCACACAGAATTCAGAATACAACTATTAGAAAAGGATATAAAGTATATATGAATCTAAAATTTTTGTTTTACCTTGAACATTACCTAAATGTAGAAGTTTCACATGAAAGGTTTTCAAACTACAATTTATTTTAACCATAAAAGTTCAAATACATAATGTATAGCAGCTACTTATTTGAAATCATCCCTATGTGCCCTGAAGAACTCTCATTTCCAAATTATCCGCCCCGTCACTTCTCAATATAACCAATCTCCTAAATTTTGTATTATTCTTAATTTGTGTGTATGCAAGTAAACATTTATTCATAATTATATATCCAGACACTACCTTTGTGTATACCAATGCTTATATAAATTCAATAATATATTTTGTATTACACTAATAATTGATTTCAGTGATGAATTTAATGTGAGATTTTATATATATATATTTCTAGACAATTTTAATGCTATATATTTTACTGTATAGATACATCATAAGTAATGAAACTATTTTCTTATAGAATGTATTTGCTTCCAATGTTTTCTGTTTCCAAATACAAAAGAAACATTCCTAAGTGATCTCCTTATGCATATGAATGAGTCTTTTTTCTAGAGGGCTTCTTATCAGTAAAATATGCTATCATGTAAAATGTTGTTTCATTGTTGTGCAAAATGGTAGACACTGTCCATGGCTGCTAAGCATTCAAAAGTATAACTACTGTGGCTCATGAAATCTTTCCTTTACTTAATTTCAGTAAATGTAAATCTAAATTTAATAATCACATAAACTTAGTATCTGTGGTACTAAAATATTCAATCTAAATATACTGTACTATCTTAGAAGTAGTGATACTGGGTTTTAATTGTCCTACTCAGCTTAGGTGCTACAAGTTACTACAGAAGGGGTGGCTCAAAGAGAAGACAATTTTTCTCACAGTTCTAGAGGCTGGAAGTCAGAGGTCATTGGCTGATACCACCTTGTTAGGCCATGGTACCAGCTTATTATGTCCCGTAAGAGTCTCTTCCAAGCTGCAGACAACAGATTTCTTGCATCCACTATGGAAGAATGATGATGAGCCAGCTCTGTAATGTACCATTATAATTCTACTAACTCTGTTCTTGAGGGCTCAGCCCTTGTTGATAATCTCCTTACAATCATCTTACTTCCTGATACTATCACACTTGTGCTTAGGGTTGATAGCATGGATTTTACAGAGACACAGAAGCATCCATTCCCTAATGATGGATAGCTTTCTCTTCAACTTCTTATTTACATTTCTTAAAAAGTATTCAAATTAAATTTTATGCTGTATATATAAGAAAATCACATATAAGAAAATATGCTTTGTTTTCATGTTATTAAGTCTTAGTATCCATACCTTAAAATAATTAGCTCAAAAATTTTCAGGGACTCCATGTTGATAATTTTTAATTACCAAGTAATTCAGGATTATGATCCATTTGATTTTTTTCTATGAATTGTTCATTGCATTTTCTTATTTTCCCCTGAATTTTTCTCATTCATTATGAGTCATTTATATTGTGTTGAATGTAATTTTTTGTTATATTTCAAAGCTATTATTCCTCTGACTTGCTGTTTTTTTCTAAAATAATGATAAATTCCTCATCCACTGAAATTGACATATGAATACATTGTGAAATAGAAACAATTTGATTTTGATCTACATTAATAACTTTTAACTCAATACCATTTAATCAAAAATCTATCATGTTTCCAGTGATTTTGCAAAACCATTTTCTCATATATGACAAACTGTTAAATACACAGTAATATGTATCTAACCTTTACATCTATTTTCCCTTTTGGAGCAAATATTGCATAAGTTGACCTTCACTACATTTGCAATTATTGATATCTTGAAAGAAAAGACCCTCATTTTATTTTTCTTAAGATAACCCCTACACAACGGTGCGCTTTTACTTTAGGCATCTTTGTGTTACTGAAAGTCAGCTTTGTCAGTAAATGTAAAGCCAGAACTGCCCCTAACCAATGACTCAGAAAGTAAAGACAGATGGAAGAAATTGTCTTGGAATAGAACAATTCTAAACAGTTAGTTTATCAGACTTTTACTATGGAACCAATCCGAATTTGCTCATGATGGCACTTCATCAGACACCATCACCTTGTTATTCTATATACACTTCATCAGACATCATCACCTTGCTATTCTCTATCTTTGTCCTTGACTTTTTCTTTACTCATACTAATATTTTTCTTGACATATTCTCTTAAAAGATGATAGCATAGGAATGCGACCTGACTAAAACAATTGCTGTTAACCCTTTGTTCCTTTATAAACTCAGATTCTGCACATTCCGAATTTCTCATTACTATACAAATATGAATCATACCCATAGCACATATACACACAGATGAATTAATTGAGCTTTTGATGAATAAAACAATGAATGCATGGAATATTTTATCATATTACATCTTTTTTCCTAAGTTTATATCTTGAGGTTTATTCAGTTTCATTTCGATCACTTGATGAAAAAATTTTTTTTCATAAAACTCCTATATATGTTTTATTATATTTATTCTTAGATGCCTTTGGTTTTATTGACTACTGATGACATTTTGTTACTGATTTAAAGGAATTAAATTTGTGTCAATCTCATATTTATGAACATTGTTAAACTCTCTAATGCTATAATTTACTTTAGATTCTATTTGAATTTCTAAGTAAACTCTGATATAGTATGAGATTTCTCTTTATTTGGGTCCCGTGAAATTTTTTTACAATGCTAAATTACTGATGATAGTGTGGAATAGATTTTGATACTATTTAATCATTTATAAGTAATCATTATTAATATTAATCCTTTGTTAATTTGTCATTTAATGTGTAAAAGATGACTTGCCCTAATATAAAGAGCATAATTTCTACATTATTTTACTAGTTTAAATTTATAGGAAGTGAAATATGGAGAATATTCATTAATTAAAACCCAAGTGTTTTCAATAGCCCTACTGTCTTGGTGCTGCTCACGGTTCTTATTCTTTTCTGCATCCCATATAATATTAAAACAGGTCACTGTACTTCCCTGAGTAGATTACACCTCACGGGCTTGATATAGCAAGTCTTCTAGATGCCTTTAGAAGACTCAGGTATGGGCAAGCCACACTCCTGACACAAAAGAAAATAGCCTCTACTGTCTGTTTCAAAGAACGAAGTCAATAGAGGAAACTGGTAATAAAATTGCTAAAGTGCTAAGTCATCAAAAATTAAAGAGGGGAACTCCAAGGGCAAAAAGCAAGGAGATGGAGAACATCTTTCTGGTCTTGGCTCTTTCAGTTCTCAGGTTCAGACTTGCAGGCTGAGCAGTTTTATAGAAAAGGCACAATTTTAGTTGTTTCAGTAATTTTTTTGAGGAGGGGCAGGGCACATTTGAGGAGGAAGAAGAAATAGAGCTCTGTGGTCTTCAGCTGCCTATGTGCCAGCGGCGTGTGTCCTCTTATGTTAATACCTGTTTGTCTATTGGCAAAGCCTCTATCTGTGCCAATGATTTTTTAAATGACTTTGCAACCCATTTGTTTCAATTGCTGCTGAAACATGTAGGCCAATTTCTGCATTTTCACCCACCCTATCTAGCATAACAATTAAATTACAATGACACATATATGGAATTTTTCTGGAGAATTATTCACTGCTTACTGTAACTACTTGCTGTTTTACTGCCTAGCAAATAACCCACAAGACCTGATAAGTGCCGGTAAGTTAAACTCCTCTTTAGAGGCTTTAGCCAGCTCTTCAGAATAACTAGACTCCAGTATATAGATTCTTAAAATCTGTGCTACTATCTACACAAAGGATCTGGGCCAGATTCAGTTCAAAATAAAAATGTGCTAAAGCTGATATGAAATTTGTGTCTCTCAAAGGAAAAGCTTCATTCTAAATGGTAACTTAACCTTGAAATACATTCTCTGCACTGCGATTAGTTACTTTGCTTCACAGATATAGGTTGTAATTGAGACACAAGTAAGATTTATAGCTCAATTTATTAACGATTCAGAAATATTTACCCTTTTCAATTTTGTTGTCTTTCTAGAAATGTAACATTATGATTTAAGACTAAGCAGGGTGACATGATTATTTAAACTGGAAATTTGGCACCCTTGAACTGCAATTATTATAAGCAACAAATCTAATATATATATATATATATATATATATATATATATATATATATATATATCCTCCTTTTAAGCAAGGACATACATTCTTCGTAAGAAGAAAATAAAAACTGCTGCCATAAGCACAACTATTATGTTTAATTTATGTCCAAAAGACCTAGGGGCAAACAATCTGATACCCTTCACAATATACTTATTATATATGTTCTTTTCACTAACTGATTTTATTACACAGTTCTATCTTTGAGTTTGCAACATTTAACAGGAAAACGAAATGGAAATATATTCTAGATGAGCAGATGGGATTGATTTAGAGTCATTCATTTGAAAATGTGAAAATGTCAAGTTTAAGGTTTTCATTAAATTTTATTACCATTTGATTTTAGAAGTGTATAAACCGGGTCATGGAAAAATTTTGGTGCCCATTAGACTTCATCTTTACATATGGGGAAATTATATTTGAATTTGGATTACTGTTCAATGTAACTATCCCTTCAAGCCTGCACATAGTACTGAGCATATTCAAAAAGTAAAACAGTTGACATCAGTGAGCCGTGAACAAATGCAGGACAGCCCAGGTAACTGTCGGTGTCGCGTTCCCGGCCGGCAGGAAGACACACGACAAGATGTAAATGGTGATCAGAAGTCTTTATTTCGTTCCCCTTCCCGGGACCGCTGAGAGCTCTCCCCAGCACAGGTCTCTACCCTGCGCTGCTTCCGTACTTCTTCTTCCGCGCAGGGAAGGGCACTTGCTTATATTTAGTCAGGTATCCAATCACACAGAGATAGGTACAGCAAGCAGATTGGCTAGCGTCATCAGTTACTAAGCAGACGAATAACTGGCAAGGCTGTTTACAAAGTAGGCGAGACCAAGAAGCAGGATATGGGCACCATCTTTGGTTACTCGATGGGAGGGGTAATCTAGCTCAGGCTTTACTCTTTACCACAGGCCTCTACGGGGTACCGGCGGCCCCCTACAGGTAACTACAGGTAAGGTAAAGCAGGTAACTAGCCCATGAGGTATGGATGGAAGTTGTACACACACCTACTGGTTTTGGACCATTCTTCCTCTACTCTTTAGTCTACAGCCAGAATCTTGCTTGTCAGAATTTATTTATTTATCTATTTTTGTTCTCAGCAGGTCTTTCCCTCTCCAGGTACAATGGATAGATTACAAAACAAAACAAAACAAAACAAAACAAAACAAAACAAAACAATTCTTTTGAACCTATTTGTAACCCAGCAAATAAAATTTCTAATATAATTTAAGCATTTTCATAAAAATTAGATGATTTTGCAAATGAAAACCTATTGCTTTAAAATTTCAACTATATTTCAGATTGAGTGCCTTGTTCATTTTTCTAAAAGTTTCTTGTTTTTAAATCTTATATTTTTCATAATATTGACAGGTTGTTTTAAGTGACACTACTGAAACTACTTCATTTGAAGGGTTTCTAGAAGAAATTGTCCCTTAAAAAATGATATTGTGCAAGTACTTTGCTGAAACAGAATGTACAATAGCATTGAAAACATTTTTATGGTGATCAATCTTCATAAATGGTTTAGTTATAGTGGTAAGGGTTGCATGTTATAAATATCATTTGTGTATTCTTGTATCTTCTCAAGGCAAACCATCTTATTTGACCTTTTATTCTGAAGAATAAAACATAGTTGTTGTAAGATTTAGAGTTAACTGAATTTGATTTTGTTGAGTATTGTTTTTATTCGATTTAATATTTTGCTTTTAACATAAGCACATTTAAGAATAGGGTAAATCCATGGGGAAATCAAACAAACACAACTTTAAATAAGAAGTACGGATGACTAGGGACAATTTTCATACAGGTCGTGCACCATTTACCTATTTGCTTTCACTTCAGTCAGGAATGTCCAAGTTTATTTTGAATAGATGCTGAAGGACTCTATCAAATAAAGTACTCAGAAATCAGCTCCTTGTGATGCGATGCGTTAAAAGCCTTTTGACTCTCAATGAAGTTTAGCACTTCAGTTTATCTCAGAATGTTAAAGGCAAAGTTGAAACAAAACTGCAAAACACTTTGATTAAATTTGAGTTAAGATTTCTCAAAGTCGAAGCAATATTTGATAAGGAAAAGCATTGCATGGGATATAGAAAAAGTTCACTGCATAGATTGCACGGAAAAGATGCGCCATTAAAGATTTGAATAGGGTTTTGGTGTGCGCACCAAGAACCTGACTATTGGTGCTCTATCCCTAGTATGGCAATGGGGCGGGGGAGCGTGACCTTTAACAGGAGGGACCTACTTGGAGGCCTTTAGGTCCCTGAAGGAGAGGCCTTCAGAAAAGATTAAGGCAGATCTCAAGGAAACCTTAAGTTCTCCCGAAGGAATGATAGTTAGCCTATACCCAGTACTTGAGCCGGTCTCTGGGTTCCTCTTTCACAGCCTGATGTTTTACCCTTCAATAAGCTCCTCAAGGCCTTTCCTCCTTATGAGGTGAATCTGTGGGGCAGTAAGAATTTGGATTTCCATTCTCTAAGACTGTTAGCTAATTAAACTGCCACTGGTAGCTTGTTACAGTAAAGCAAAACAGGCTAATAAACTGCTAGAGCAATAATTTAGTCCACATGCTTTGAACTAGTTAAATATTTCTGATGTTAGTATATCACTGGGTTGTTTAAGGAAGCACAGTATTTTCTGATATATTTTACAGACATAGTCAAGTATTCTTAGACCTACTCGTAATTTTAAATGGTATACTTACATCCTGAGGAGACTAGTAAATAAAAAAAAGAGATAGTATTTGAAAGTTCAAGACAAATAAGATACTTTAAAAATGTATTTACCTCTATGATTTAGTTTAAATAATATAATTTTTTTAAAAAGTACCAAGGACCTTCATACAACAGTGATTTGGTTAAAAAAACTGTATTGAGCCAAATTATGATATGCACAACTGTATTGGAGCATCTCTGAAAGATATTTAAACCATTTAGACCTTTGTAGTTCTAAGCGTATTTTTCATTATTATTACAGCAACTATATAAACAAGAAATCAATATAAACTAAAGAAAAAATAAGCCTGTGCAATCAGTTGCTGCTGAAAGTACTGTACTATTTTCAATTCCAAATGTATTTTGAATTTTAGATCCTATTTAAAAGAGAAGCTCCATTTTTTTTCCACAGTGAAACATATATTTAAGGAAATAGAGAGAAAAAGTATATTATCTTTCTGAATAAAGATGTAAAAATAATTTCTAATAAATTTTATGGTAATTCAATTAATGAAGTCATTTAAAAATGGTATCAAGAAAGGAGTTAGAAGACATTTATAATATGGTTAATTATCCATTTTTTTCATTTGAAGGCTGAGTGTTTTCATTATTTAAAACAAGCACTTCCACAATCCCATTCATACATAGAATTTTTATATGTAATACATACAGAAATTATAAAGGTACATGTGTCTTTTATCATGACCTGACTAATATTTAATATATTCCGAGAAACTCTGTCAACTGCAAAAATGTTTGGAAGAATGAACCAAAGAATCAATCACGCTGTATTTAAAGTGCCATTCTGGAAAATCCACTCATACCCTTTACAGTAATTCTGATACAGTCTATAAACAATGTAACATAATTTGCTTAAACAATAAAGGATTGGGCTCTTTCTATGGAATGACTATTACTTAGAAGATCTGATACCACAGCCCTCCAGGGTTACCAGGAAGCAGTCTGGCTTCTGTTCTGTTTCTGTTGAGACAAAATTACTGTTACTATTTTGTGACACTTTATTTTTGTGCCCCATTTTATTGAAGTTGGTTTTAAACATGTTTTTACTTAAGGAGTGACACAAATCTTAAAGAAATGTTGTTCTTTAAGTTCTGACAACTGTTAGACAAATACAACTAGTAGCTTGAGTTCTACTGGCTTTTAGGAAACCTTTGTCCTGGGGTCACTTGAAAACTCATTATTATAAATACCTGGTAAAGCAGGATTGGACAACAAAGAAACTTAATTCTTCATTTTTTCAAAACCCTTCAGTATCAAAAGTTTTAATAATATTAAATAGTAGAAGCAGTGATATAGAATGACTGATCCATCTAGACCTTAGATTCAATAAATATGTGCATATATATATTTAATACATACCTATTATATATCTGCTTTTGTTTCATAGAAATAATTTAAATGTTTAAATGCTAAGTGTAATATGCCTTAATGTTGAGAAATTGAACTTCAAGAAAGCATGATGTGCTTTCTTTTTCTTAGCATACTATTTTTCTTCCAAAAGTATTTTGAAATTACTTTTTAAAACCACTACAACAGAGCAAGATCATATTCTCACACATTCTATTTATTGATTTATAATTAATAAAACAATATATTAATATAAGATTAATTTATAGGAAATATATGCATCTAGTATTGCAGTAATTAAATTCATTTATGACGTAAGTTGCAAAATGTGGTAACTCATAAGTAATGAATATTTAAATCCTCTCAGTAAGCCGTGCTTCTCCTCTAGATCCAAATCAAAGCTGGACATGGTGGTGCTCACCTGTAATTCTAGCACTCAGGAGGCTGAGGCAGAAAGATTTCTGGGACTTTGAGGATAACCTGGGCTACCTAGTAAGTTCAAGACTAGCCTGAACTACTAGCAAGACCCTGTCTCAAAAAAAAAAATGGATCACAGTCAAAATGAGGTTAATAATGAGTCATCCTTATCATTTCTATACAGACAATTATAAATTAATATGCATTCATTATGTGACTACCTCTTCTGTTTCATTTGGCTGCTGTCATGTCAATAGTTTTAGTTCTGTAACGAGATGCCCCCATTTTAGAAAAAGGAAGGAATCTCCAAAAGACTCAAGAAAAATATACACTGAAAAATTATGCACCTTATTTTTGAAAATACATAAATTGTATTTGAGAATACATAAATTGTTTGTTGATTCCCAGAATACAAATTTTGAAGTTTGGATATGTAAGGAAAACATATGTGTGTCCCAGTTTCAGATGAAAGTTCAAAGTTTACCTTTCATCTGTCTTTTTGTAAAATATTTTCCCTTAGTTGTGATTAACGTGGTAGTTGTTCATAACATATTAATAGGATTCAGTGTGATATTTCAGCACCTGTAAACAAAGTGTGCTGATCAAATCTACCTGCATTTTTGCCAACCTCCGCCCACCCTTCCCAGTCTCTAGTATTCACTGTTAAACATTCAGTTTGCCTTTAATTTAAACTTCTCATATGAGAAATAACACGTGGTACATGTCTGTTTGTATCTGGCTTAGTTCACCAGTTCCATTATCTGCCACACATAACATGAATTACTGTTTGAACTGTTTGGCTGCATAATCCCATGATGCACATATTTCAAATTTTCATTATCTATTTGTGTGTTGACACATGTAGATAGTGTCACATCAAATATGAGCATGCAGTTATCTCTTTCATATGCTGATTTCATTGCTTCTGCATATATACTCAAAAACGGAGTAGCTAGGACACATAGCAGATCCATTTTTAGTTTTTTGAGACACTCCATATAGTTCTTCATGTATTTCTCATGAATGGAAATTAGTGCCTTATTCACACATCTTCACGGACATTTGTTATTTTTTGTGTTTTTTAGTATTTGGGCCTCAACCAACTAGACTGTGTGAGTGAGGGCGGATACTTCTTAGTCCATTGATTCAAACAATAATCTCTCCCACAAAGACCCACATACATACCATCACAGATAATGCTTCTTGAGTCATCTGGCACTATATTCAAGTTGACACCTATAATTAACCATTGCAATAGAGTTCTCCAAAAAAGCAGCCGTAAGGAGCTGTGCTTGGCAGTGAGTGCACATACACACATGTATTTATACATAACTTGCAATTGAAATAAAGTGAATGAAAACTCAATAAATATTTGCAGATAATGCTCTACGATTCTATTGGAAGAGAATAAACAATGCAGAGAGCCTTTGAAATTGCACTGCTTACAACAGAACAAAATGTTGAGCAGAATCATTAACAGGTTCATTGTTTGACAGTATGTAACTTGTCAAGTGGCCATTTCTTAGTGTTTTTGTTTTTGTTTTCTGTTGTGGTTGTTGTTCTTTTTTTTTTTCTTTCCCCTTTGGAATTTTGTATTGCTGCTACCCTCTTTCTATTTTGTTTTGTTTTTTATTTCTTCTTTTTAAATTAAAAAAATAAATAAATAAAAATAAAAAATTTCCAAACAGAAAAAAAAAAGTCATAGGAAACTACATGGCTGAGTCAGATCAAGTTTTTAGCTACTATGGAGCAATATTAGGATGGTGCTCTATTTATAATGTTTCATGTATTCCTGAAGAACATGAAAAAATAGAAATTAGAGATGTCAGTTGATTTCACCTTAGCATAAGAGAACTTGAAATGTTCCATGGAAAGTGCTTAATTTGGAAAATTGGATACACAGCTATAAAGGAACTGGAAGAGAGAACAAAGACATGAGAGAGCCCAGTGTTAGTTACCTCAGGAAATTTACATTATGTGTGGACCATTAGGAAAAGGAAGAGTAACTTAGATGCTCAGAGGAGTGTGTTTAATAACTGGCTCTAAAAATAGTAACATGTGTGAGGAATACATTAACATTGACTCCAGAGGTCAAAATCAGGTGAAATCTGCCTTTACTACTGTGGTAAATCATACTACATGTGGCTGAGGTCAATGCTGAAAGAGATAGTGAGCATCAGAATCAAGTAAGTGTTAGCTAAGAAAAGTAGGAGGAAGCAGTTTGTAGACTCCTAGCTTGACTGACTTTGAACATGTTTAAGAAAAAATTCTGTAGGTAAAAGCAAAAAACTTAAGAAGTAGTATGTGATATATATATATATAAAATCATGATCTTCCATGTATAAACAACATATGTTCTGGAACAAGATCCATCTTTTACATACATAAAAAGTCACTGCCATCTTCCATACAGTTACGCACCAAAATATGAGAAACCCGCATTATAAATAAAGGGTGAAGGAAGGATAGATAATAGCAAGCAGGGAGATAGACCTCAAGTGTGAAGTGGGTCAAGAGGGCGAGTGAGGAAGGGGAGAGGTCAGAGATAGGAGATAAAGCAGGGAGCTAAGAGGTGTTCCATACATGTACCAACCCCACACAAGCAATGTGAACATTATGTAATGCGGACATGCACTAATAAAATCCTTTGAAAAGCAAAAGAGTAAGGAATAAAGAAAAAAGAAAAAAATAGTCACTGTTGATTGAAAACAAAGTGTAGAACAAATGAAAGAAAAATAAACAAAGCTATTTCAGTCTTCATTTTTGTAACTGGGCTCAGTAGTTTTTAAAGCACTTTTTACTAATAATTTGTACTCCTTTTACTTTAAGGAAAGAGTTTGTACTTTAGATATCAACATTCAAGAACATAAAGCAATGACCCCAAATGTTATCACTGAAGGGTCTGAATCCTCAAGAATTCTGCCTATTTTGTTCTGTAATATTTAGTTTATAAAAGTAACCCTGTGTCACCTTATGCTTTACATAAGTACCCTGGGTTTCAGAAAATTTCTTCACCTTGGTTCAGTTGTGTATCAGCAACACAATTCTGCCTAAGTCATTAGTTTCAAAAACTCCATTCAGAACCATTACATCTTTCTTTGCCTGTTGTTTCTGTGGAATGAAAAGAAAAAAATAATTCCCAAGTAGCTATGTGAATTATAAATTTAACTTGATGAAAACTTTCTTCCTATTAAGAAAGTTAATTTTATTTATTTGTCTAGTGCACACTCCATGCACACATTGAAATACCACACTGTGTAAATATCAAGTTGTATAATTATTGCATGTTAATAAACATTAAATTATAAAGAAGAGAACTGAGTCTTCAAATTGGGGGAGTCCTGATTCTCAAAAAAGGAAAGAAAAACTGTAGTGAGTCATTATATTTTAATAATGACAAGAGCAACAATCTATTCACTTGATTTTCTGAGTTTGAACATTCTTGTTGTGATAAAATATAGTAGAATTTTTACAGCTTTTCATTCTTCTAATAGTCATTTTACCATATAATTTGGTGAGCTGTTTCTAGGGTGGAAGCTATTTGGGTAGAAAGGTATAATCTATACAATCCTAAGGCATAAGCACATTGCATTAGATCTGTTGCTGTAAAAGCTACTCTTACATGAAAAAATGTTAGGCTTTGTGGAATAAATTCTAAAAAATTGTTCTGCAAGTCTACAGATGATTATAATGGCTGAGTCATTCAGGAAGGAAGGAACAGGCATCAATTACATCAGAGTAGATGATTCGCTTCTTCAAAAAGAGGAAAAATGTCATTTCCTGTTATGTGATGAAGCGTTTCTCCCTTCCATATCAGAATGGCGACAGTTTTGATGCTTTTTTTTCCATTAACAATTGCAGTAGTCATTTCAGCTCTAACAAAGAAAAATATCACAGTAGTGACCTTCTGATTAGCTTTCATCTTTGGTGTCATGGAAGCCTTACTCAGGAGCAGCTGTGAAAGTGACAAGGAGACTTTAGATTGTATGGTACATTCAAAACATACACTTTTTTTTATTTAGAGAAAGAAAACAAAACATAAAAAAGGATAGAAATAATACAGAATTTAAAAAAAAACAGTGAGAAATCACTGGTTGATGAATTATATATTTTTATCTTAGAAGTAGTTGTTCAAGTTACAAAATCAAAGTATGAAAAGTGGACAATCAAACATTGACAGTATAAACTATTCTGTTTGATGGACTCAGAATAGATGGTATCTACATCAATCTGAGAAAGGCCATATATGACAAACCAACAGCCAACACTGTATTAAATGGACAAAAACAGAAAGCTTTTACTCTAAAATCAGGAACAAAAGAAGGATGTCCATTATCACCACTATGATTCAATATACCTCTGGAAACACTAGCCAGAGCAATCAGACAAGAGAGAGAAATAAAAGGAATAAAGATAGGAAAGCAAGAAGTTAAATTATCAATATTTGCAGATGACATGATATTCTACCTATAAGACTCCCAAAACTCCATCAAATGACTACTAGAGTTAGCAAGTAAATTCAACAGTGTAGCTGGATACAAAATCAGCACTGAAAAATCAATAGCATTCCTGTACACAAACAAGAAACTCACCCAGAGAGAAATAATGGAAATATCAACCTTCACAATAACATATAAAAAATGAAATACTTAGGAATTAACCTAAGAATGTAAAAGACTTATATGCTGAAAATTATACTACACTAAAAAAAGGAGACTGAAGAGGATATTAGAAAAGATAAAGATATTCCTTGCTCTTGGTTAAGAAGCACCAAAATTGTAAAAATGATCATACTCCCAAAACTGTTATACAGATTTAATGCAAACCCAATTAAAATACCATTAACACATCTTACAGATCTACAGAAAACATTCTCAAAATTCATTTGGAAACAGAAGAAACCTAGAATAGCAAAGGCAATTCTGGGCAAAAATGTCAAGGTGGGAAGCATCTCAGTTCCTGATTTTAAATTGTACTACAAGGCTACAGTGACAATATCAGCATGGTACTGGCAAAGAAATAGACCTGGGGATCAATGGAACAGATTAGAAGATGCAAGCACAACTACAAAACACACAATCTTGTCTACCTAATTTTGAGGCTTAACTTCTGTTGTTTACGTATGATACAGTATCTGCATTTTACTTGGAAGTATGGTGTTATGAGGATGAAGCAGTAGATGATAAAAACAGCCTGGAACAATCCTACAGAACCCTGTCTTATTTTGAATCCTCAAAATGTTAATTTTATGGTGAAGTTACTACTGAGCCATAAAAATACATTCATAAATTTCATTGCCTCAATATTCTAAAATAAAATGTTCCTCTTTAATACTCATAGTATGCATGGTAGTATCACTACCCATAGTATCACTTTAGAGGGTCTGTTCTGTCTAGCTTCAGCTTTCAGTAAATTCTACAATTTTTCAAACTATATGCTTTTCTAATATGTGTCATTACAGATAAGAATTGACAGTCCTCTTTAGGTTACAATGATTAGCTGCTTTAACATTTCATTTGAAGTTTCCTGATTGAAAAAGTAGACAGAAGTCACAAATTGCATTTGGCCAAAATAGAGAAAATAAAAATATCTCTCAGCCCATAAGCCCAAGAAGGAAAATTGGAGTTCTGAAGTCTGTAGATAATACATTTAGGGAATCTACAAAATATAGTGGAACTGCAAGATCGCTATACTGTGAGGAAAAGTTGTGACAAGTGAATGTCTTTTAATCCAAAGAAATTCTGAATATTTCCCATATTGCAGAATCATGTCACTTCCTTAAAGAATCTTGGTCTGGATATAAATAATACAGAATTTCTGTACAGATTTCTTTGAAATCACAATTTAAGGCGTGCATTTATCAATATTTTAGGGATTTTTTCATAGTGGAACTTTGAGAAAACTATAATTCTTAACATTTTTGAAAAGTTAATACTTTCTGCTAAGTTACTACAAATAAGAGGTTGCTAAATGTGAAGATAATTTCTAGTACTTGCATATATATAGAAATAATTTAGTATATTAGCTTCATATTTTATTGCAAATATCATTTATTAATTGGTGTTGCAAAGATATTTTGACTCAAAGTGTTTTGGTTGCTACTTTATTTTTGCTGCCTGTTAGTTAAGCTCATTTTGTCTCTGATTATTAAATACTAATATATGCTTCCTTCTGCATTGAACGTGACCATATTCATGTAATCATGCTACCCATATCAGCGATGACATTCCCAACATTATTTATGATGTAGTCCCAGCTGCGTTTATGAGTTTATGGTTTGTCCATAGATGTCCCCTGTAGCCTCGTATGGTTAGAGGACTTTTCCAGAGACTGAATCTAGACTATGTGATTGATTTGTTATACAGTGCTGGTAATACGAGTTCTAGGATTAAGCATAGGTGTCTGCTGGATCAGTCACTGATTGGGCTGACACTGGCCTAATCACAGTTGACTGGATACAGTATAAGGGACAGAAGGACACTTGTCTCTCTTTTCCTTGTTGGCTCACTTTTGCCATCTTTTGCCGCTATGAGCTGCTACCCCTCATCACCCCACTTTTCAGCCAGCTGACATGGGCTGAAATCTCTACCAATTATAAGCTGAATAAACTTTTCCTCCTTTAACTTTGGATGTTGGTTATTTTGTCTCAGCAATGCGAGAAAATAACTAAGACAATGAGGATGAAGGTTTTGATTGTAGTTCTAGTTAAGCAAATACAATACCCCTGACCTGCTGGACCCTGTATCAGGCAGGTTCCAGAAGCTTATGATATGATAAACCGCAGCATTCCTATTTTTCTGTACCTATCGGTTTTCTTCACCCCATTATTCTAGGATATTTTCAGTATCCCCATCTAATTGAATCTAAAGTAATGCAGTTCAAAGTTAAGAGTACCATACAAGTAACTTGGATAACACTCAATGGTGATTTTTGGAATGACCTGTTTATCCTCACATAGTTCAGACTTCAAAACTCAAAGTTTAATTCAAATTTTAATTTATCTTCTGTGCTTCAATTAAATATTTTGACTTAAGCGACTCTGGAATAGTTTGAATTTTTTTTCTACTAATTTGAGATCTATTTTGATGGATTCACATTTTTCTACCTACTATGTATGATTTTCCCCACTTATTTACATACTATTAGAAGACTTCTTTCCTTTTGAGACTTTGTGATTATTACCTTCTTAGGCTGGGTAGCTTTGTATTTATGGATATTCTTGAACATCTTTTTTCTGTAACATTTTTAAATTACTTGGAAATGTTTTGATAGTTTCAGCCTCTTCGTTACCTAATAGTTGTGACTGAGGCCATACACTGACTAGAACTATTTATCACTACTCTTCCCATAACTTGGTGAAAAAACTTTATTTCTGGCTCTGTGTGAATGCCAGACACTACCCTGAGTGTGTGTGTGTGTGTGTGTGTGTGTGTGTGTGTGTGTTTCTTCCTGGTACTTTCTCTTGCTGCCTGTGTTTCTCCAAACTTCAACATTTATCGCCCCATCAAGAATCTGCCAATTAATGAATTAGCCCAGAACAAAATGTGGATGAGAAAGTCTCTGGTAATTAACACTGACAAGCATATGGCACAGTTAGTGTCTCTCTTCTCTTAGGCATTACTGGCCTTCATTGCTTCTGCCCAGTGATCTTAAAACTAATGTTTTGGGTGTAGATATTTTTTGATCATGGCTAATTGGAATTCTATATTTCTCACTTATCTGTATGTAAAATTCTTTTCCCTGACCAGGGAAGTTTTGTGTCTTGATGTCCATAAATATTTTTTTTTCATAACGTTTGTGCAATCTGCTGCTTTTTCATTGACTCCAGCAATTGTAAGTTACTCTTTCCATCATCTCGCAGCTGCTATATTGATTTTTCATGGTCCTTGGATATTTTTGAAATATCTTTCTTTTCATGATCACTAAACACAAGCCAGTCTTCTATATCTGAGATTCTGTCATCACATTGTCTCATTGTTCTGTGATATTTTCTATAGAATATTTAATTTCCTGGATATCTGCTTGCATGTGTCTTATGGATTCCATTTCTTTCCTATGTTGGCCATTCATGGCTTCCATCATTTTCTTAAGCTTCTATATTCTTATATGTATCTTATCAAGAGTCACTAAGCATGGTTTTCACTGTGGACATCATTTCTGAAGTTATCCAAAAAATTATTTCTGTTTTGATTTTTTTAGAGCATCATTCAATCACTTTGTTGTTACCACTTCAGAGAGGGGCCAGTTGGGTCGTTTTCTGATTGTCCCACTTCATTATTCCTTGGGTTTGCCTTTGGTGAACTGGATGTCTGTGATTGCTTCTTGTGTGTCTTTTTGTTTGTTTGTTTCATCCCAGGTTTGATGCTCATGAATTGCCTATGATGAGTTGCTTTATTGCTAGTATTTACAACCCTTAGAAAATACTACCTCTCTGAGGTGTCTTCCAGGTGTAGCTGCAATTTGAGTTTTGAATCTGTTGCAAAATCTTACAATTTCAATTTATTGTGGATGAGAAGTTACTGCCTGCTTGGCCCAGCCTGTGCTTCTTTGGCAATGTCCTGCAGTATTTTCTATGACCCTTAGTTAATCACAATTTGGTGTACCAGGAAGAACAGCTGGTTAGAACAGTTATGTCACTTTGGCTAAAGAGGCACAATCAGCAGTAAAAATTGCATCAAACAGCATAGAAAATGGCAAACTGTGTTAACCAAAAATGTGCCATCTTAACTGTATGAACCAGATTTGTGGTTAGACAAAAAAATTTAAATAAACCAGAAAATTATAAGTCCTTATGCCATTTTTATTCTTAGTTGTTAAAATTAAAAATGTGTTAGGGAAAACAGAGAAGTAGAAGAAGAAGAGATGAGAAGTAAGACTGGAAGACAAAGTGGGAACTTTGGGAAACTGGTCCAGAAGACATGAAAGAAAGAGAAGGAAGAAATACAAGGAAGAACAGAAAACAAACACAAAGAGGTTAGAAACTATGTTCACACTCATATGAAAACAAGATCAAACAATGGAGGAAAAAAACCCAAACATTAAAATGAAATCACAAGGACAGAAAATATATGAGAGAGAGAGAGAGACAGAGGCAGAGACAGAGAAAAAGAGGGAGAGAGGGAAGAAAAAAAGTGAACAAGAAAAAAAAAGCGCCCTTCTGGGCTTGTCTCTGCTGTCACTGGTGGTCAGTTGGTGGACACAGAGTCCTGATCCATGTCGTCTATCCCAGAAAACCAGCGATCCATTTACGGTGGTGTAGCAGATAATCTCGGTGAGCCCGCACCTTTATTTACCCGGAAGTTTAGGCTCTGTCCTGTTCATGGGGACCAAGAGCAGACCTGTTCACCCTGCAGCGGGCAGCGTATCTGCAGGTCTGAACTCAGCTTGGAGCCCTGCATGGATCCGGCAGTTGTGAATTCCGAGCTCAGCTGGCCCCTCCGCGATGGCTCCTGACCAAGTGCTCTCTCCATGGGATGACCAAGCCCTCAGCACCCATCCCCAGCTAGCGCAGTGCTTCACATCTGCTTGTCCCTCCACTGTTGCGTCTCTCCATGAAGGCATCTGGTGTGGCAGGTTTGAATCGCTCCACTCATGCAGTGAGTCCCAACTTAGGCAGAAGGCGACAGCTTTTACTTCCTTCTATTTGGTTGAAGGTTCACTCCTCACTGTCCCCAAGTGCTTCAGTTCTCACATCAGGTCCTTCCTGGGTCCAGGGGACCCACTTCCCTCTTTCTTTTCTCACGTCGCTCTTGCATGGTGGCCCACCCTTCGGTGTAGGGTGTACTACTTTTTCTGGATGGTAACTCTCAGAGGAACTCTTTCTCTGCTGTTTACCACTCTGCCATCTTGAATAGTGATCCAAACAGCGTTATTTGATACCTACAGTAAGTCCCACTTTATAGATGCAGAACATGATTTAGAGAACTTCTGTGATGTGTGGGTGCCATAGGCAATTTTGTCTAACTGCTGCTGCCAGCCTGAGCCTCTTGGGACACCGCAGCAGCGCCAGGCAAAACCGGGAGGCAGCAGGGTCACATGAGGGCTGACACCTACTCTCAGGGAGCAGAGACTGGCGTGAGTGTCAGGAAACTGAAAATTAATGTTTTTGGACATTTTTTGCTAGGATCAAGTCAGAGGGAGAAAGTATTTTACTCATTTTTCAAGTCTATGTAATTAAGTCAGTTGATAATTTTGTTGATAAAGAATGAAAGAAACATATAAACCAAGAATAATAAAACTGTGATAATTAATGAATTATAATTTTTATTATTATTGACTAGTAGCAACTTCATAAATACAGGTTTATTTTGTTTTTTTCTTTTTGTTTTTTTCAGGGCTAATGTTCCCATCAGATATAGAGCTTAGGGCTTATAAAAAGGGTGTTTTTTTTCCCTAATAGCAATTTATTGAAAGCAGAAAAAGAAATAGACTCTGTGGTGCCAGTTTGGGCCAAATAAACGTAGAAAAAGAAGTACACCCTACACCGAAGTTTGAGTCACCATACAAAAGAGAACCTAGAGCAAAACCACAATGAGGGCTGCAAATTTTTATAGCACTCGGTCCTCAAGGTAACAGTAGACCTAACCTTTCTACTGCAAACCTTCTCAGGTTCTCACTAGCAGTCATCGCGAAGTGCTCTGGGAACCATGCTCCACACGTGTGCCAGTATCTTGTCACACCTCCTCTCCTAGCCAGGTTTAGCCACACCCTACCTTCCTGTCTCATTTGCCCCTCAGCACACATACCCCTACGATCTTTTATGTGGTGCTGAGAGAGTGGAGGCCCCTGGTGGCTATAGTTTTCCCAGCTCGTAGAGGTGGTAGACCCTATGTCCTGGGGCTCTGTGCTCTGCGGTTACCTTGAGGCAATGCGGTTCACTAGCTCTGTTAGAGAAAAGTGTTAGATGGCAATGAGAAAACTATTAGTGAATGTTAAGCTGCATGTTCGGTGGGAGAAAGAACCCAAATATGAAGAGCAGTACAGATTTCCATGCATCTTGTAGAGGATAAAGTGTAGAAAAGAGGTAGGTTAGACGAATTATTAAGAGCCTGAGAGAGCGACCCTTAGGAAGATTACTCACATATGGATCTAATTAAAAACAAGAGCCTCCGTGCAGTTGCCCTTTTAAGCTTAATGAATTAGGGTCATTAGTGGCTCTACATATCTGCACCTGGAGCAATGTGGCAGTTTTGTTTTCTGAAGAGGAGCCCTAAGCCATACAGAGGTTCTCAGGAATCGCATTCTGCTTAGTCCTGTGAAAATTCTAGTGAGTGTTTCCCATGTAGGATTTTTATAACTTTCACTGCGTCTCTTAAGGAGGGACCAGAATAGTCCCTCAGAAATTAGGAATAACAGTAAGGTTTCGAGGGGTGTAGAGCTGTCCTTCTCCCCTCCTATGAGTTTCTATTTCCAAAACAGATTTTAGACGTATTTCTTTGGAATCCCTTCAATGAATGACAGTGACTTGCTTGAGCAGACAGACTACCTATAAAAGATGTAGAATTTCCTGCTTATGTTCTATAGATGATTCTTATTACCCAGCAGTCTCCTTCTTTCCAAATGTTAGAAACTCACAGAATTTGTTTTTAAAATTCAGTTTAAATGAAAAGTGAAAAATGAAAAAATTATGTTCAGAAACATCTACATTTATTTATTTTTCCCAGTAATGGGGACTGATACAGGTACTTTCACTTAGCTATACTCCTAATACTTATTTAAAAAAGATCATCTGGAAACAATTTCTAGTTAGGTGGTTAAGTTGCATAGACTGAGTAGAAAGCCTTGAATTCTCTGCCTCAGTTTCCCAGAGTGCTTGGATTATAGTCATACAGCCTCACACTTAGCCTGTATTTGTCTTTATGGCAACGCAGTTGTAAAAGTCATTTTTGTGTAATGTTTAAATGAAGAGAATTAGGAAGAAAATACTATCAGTGGCCTAAGGAAAGCATAATGTAATTTCAATCTAATCTCTTTCTTTTTAACACTATTTGTGCTTGCTTTATTCTTTTCTATTCTGATACAACTATAATTTACAAGGATTTCCACAAGTAAATTTTCTACCCAGCACCACAAACTGCCACCTTTTAGATGTGTTCAACACTTACTGGTATTCGGTGTCAATATGTTTTAGTACTTGCTCCTGTCATCCTACACAGTACCTTACCATTGTCTAGAAGAGCTCCATTCTGAAAGAGTAGCTTCAAATTCATAAATTTTATCATTCCAGCAGTCTAATTTTGTTACTTGTACAGTTTTTCAAACTGTAGTTTCTGAACTGCAGTCATTAATCTCAATTCAATCCTAATATCTGTCTTCATTTTTCCTTAAACAATTTTCTATGATTTTTCTCTATATTTTGGCCAGTGTGCTCAACTACCATATCTGTTATATAGAAATAAAACAATTTTATTTCCAAGAATCATTGCCATTATTTCTCTGCTTTGTCTGAAGCCAAGGTCTTTGTTAGAGAAAGTAATTCATACCAATTGGTCACTACACACAATGTTTTCTACAAAAGGAACGTGATTTTCATTGATACTCAAAGCTATCTTCAAACATATTTTGTTCATATTAGTTCCATCAGACATTTGAAAGTTTCCATACTTTCAAGACAAAAAACTCCTCCATACCCTTTTCATATTTAGCAGATACCTAAGGAGTGTCAAACTCTCTAGTAAGGCTCTTCAACTTCTTCATCATTATCGGCACTTATAATGATATTCAACACCAGCACTGTCCTAGTTAGTTCCTTATTGCTGAGCCAAAATAATCAACATCTGTGTTAAATAAGGAAAGGTTTATTTTAGCTCACAGATCATAGAGGTTTAAGTCTGTAGTTGATGACTCCGAGGTGAGACAGCATGGCAGAGAAGTGTGACAGAGAAGAATGACAGAGGAGAAAAGTCCACGGCAGGCCAGGCAGAAAGCAGCTGGTAGAAGACTTCCATTTCCTTTTTATTCCACTCAGTCCCAAACACCTATTGGTTGGTGTCACCAACACCCAGGGTGAGCATTCCCGTCACCCACACCCACAACTACACACTGCAACAATTAGTGGACTAATCCATTTATCACACACTCATAATCCAGTGTCACACACCCAGGATATAACTACTTCACAAAAGCTCACTTATTAGTACGTGAGACTTTGGCTGTGCATATAGATATAAGCCATAACAAGTACTTTCTTTCCTTTTAAAAAAAGCATACTTTGGGCCAGGGATTTAGCTCAGTGGCTTAAGCGCCTGCCTGGCAAGCACAAGGTCGTGAGTTCGATCCCCGGTACCAAAAAAAAAAAAAAAAAAAAAACTTTAAAAAAAGCATACTTCATGTTATTTTAATAGTAAAGCCTCCATTGGTGACTTCAATCAGGTTTTAAAGAATAATTTATACTAATATTTGTGAAACTTCTATGACCATACAAGTTACTAGGGAACTTGTTAAGCATACTGACTTAGGCTAGGATCTTGGATGTTGTTGTTTTAATTAGTTTCCAGATGAAATCAATGTTTCTGGGCCATTAAAACATGCTTTCATAAAAGTTACTAACACTTTCTAGCATCCTGATTACCTTTTTAATTTATCTTTGACTTCTGTATTGATCTTATTTTTAAATTTGAATTGGTTATCTTATACCCTCCATGGGAAAAATCTTTGTCTTCATGACAATTCTAATTATTGCTACTGGTTTCCTGTTTTCGTATTTAACTTTCACATAAGTGAAAAATAAAACTAATCTTCAAATTCCTTGATTCTGAGTTACTTGTCAATATTATTGCAATCTGGTGGCAATTTGTGTGTTTTGCTAAAATGGATAATGATACAATTATCGATAAGCTTTTAAAAAAGAAATTTTTAATCCAGTGAATAATTATGTTTGTTTGTACTATCTCTCACTCCTCTTTTCTGAATATTTCCTGTTTTTTCTAGCATTATTTTGACATGCTACAATTTTCTCTCCCTGTGGTGTGCTTCTCCTCTGGTGATTTTCTTTTTAAGCCCTGAAGTTTTCCTTGAACATCGCTCCCAGGTGATGATCATATGTATTGTATCAGTTATTACCTAGATAGTGATTTCTTATGTAGAATGTTTTCTTATGTGACCCTGAAGCAGTATATTAAATTGTTACTCATGAAAGATATGTGTGCAGTACCTGAATAGTTTCATCTTAAAAAGTCTCAGGTTGAATTTTTTCTTTTCCCATCTATTCTCTTAATTTTTTGTGTGTTTCCTATCCTGGAGAATGACTACTGCACTCACATTAACATAAACTGGAATGTTAAGCTTCACCAACCACAACTGCATGTGTCATTGCAGAGAAAACCTATAAAGTACCAAATCGCTTTTATCCTGTCTCTTAATTATTTGTTAAATGCACCTACTTCTCTCCACACCACCTGCCATGTGTTCATTTGCATCTCCATTACCGTCTTTCACTTAGAGTACCACAGCCATTCCAAATTCTTCTTACTGCTATTTCTCTTTCATTCTACAATATATATATTTCTTAGTGAAGACATAAAAATGATTCTAAGATGCAAATATCTCCATTCCATTTGTCTACCTAATAGTGTTTAAGAGCTTCCATTATCCTCAGGAAAAACTCCAAATACTTTAGCGTGCTTTATAATCTTCCCCATGTTTATCTTTCCAGTATTTTATAGACTACTGTTTGGTTTTGTTAAAATTATAGTGACTTTCTTCTTACTCCTCAAATGTGTCATTCTTTATCCTACTTTCTAGTGATTATGTGTGCTACTCTCTTGCTATAACTCTTTCTTTCTCTTTCTTTTATGTCTGTCACAAATTTTTCTATCCGCAAGAGCTTCTGAAATGCCAACACATATATTGTGTTAGTTATTTTTCCTCTGCCCCACCATCCTCTGAAGAGTAAATTTATTTTGGTGTCTTTTACATGGCAATCATATTATAATTTCATTGTTTGTTGCTCCTACCATCTGTAAATCTTTGAGGGCTGTAGATATTACTTAGCATTCTAATTGAAGCAACTATCAGAAAGCTAAATTCATAGGCATGGATTTAATTCCCTTTTTGCAATCATAATTTTTTTTTATTTTAAAGAGAATAAAACAGAAGAGGGCAGAACAAAGCAGATCAGAACAGGACATCATAAGCAACACAGCAATTTACAATAAGACAACCGGACATTAATTGTAGCTATCAAAATATCTCTTTCTCTGCTATAGTTGAGCATAGTTTCAGATACAATAATATCAAACATAATAAAAGAGTATAAAGCCATTCAAAAGAATGAAAGAATTACAGGGCATTATGAACCAAATAACAGAGAATGAACGAAAGCTACTATAATATTTCATTTTCAATAAAAAATTTGTTTATACTATCACATATATTAAAATTCAATAAGACACAACATAATACAACCAATGGTAATAGAAGAATAAAAGCATGGTAGGACTTCAAAGCAAGACAATATTAAATCAGCAATGGCTGCCATAATGTTTTGTTTTCTTCAAAATAGCTGTTCCTACTATCACACATAATAAAGTCAAATAAAACAGAATAAAACCATTCCAACTGATGAATGAAAACACTGAAAGGCTTCAAAGCAATGAAATGGGGAATCATGATTACCATACAATTTTATATTCTCTTACCAACTCTCATACTAGGGAGACTATGTGATATTTACACATGTGAGTTTGGTTTGTATCACTTATGAATATGGGCTCAAGTTGTGTCCATTTATTTATAAATATCTCAATGTGATCATTCTTTATAGCTGAGTAGTACTCCATTGTATAAAAATGGAGGAAAGCTCATTAATTTCCTTTTAAAGAAAATATGAAACAAGAAAACTATTCTTTAAAAGAAATTAACTTCTCTGAATGCTTACGTACTTTTGCAGTATCCATTTTGTTTGTAGCTAAAGAAATAATATTCAGCTAGTGTATTTATGTAATGGCATCTTCAAACTCATCATGTATTTTCACATATTATTCCTTGCCAAACGTGATTTTACTCTAGACAAGTTACATTATTTCACTTTGAGTATCTTACTCAAGAATGTGTAGTATATTTTTTTAGATTGAATGTTTCACAATATTCTAGAGTTTAATGCAGTTTTATGCCAACCAAACCTTAGAAAAAAATCTAACCTTTATGAGTTCTACTGTTTAGTTTTTGCAGTTACTCAAAGAATATAATGATTCAAATGTAAAAGTTATAAATTCTACTTAAAATATGTAACATATGCTATGAAAGAGGAGTATATTCATAGACTGAGAAGAAAGTACTAGAGTAAGTAAATAACATTTAGTCTATGAGAAAGATTAATATTTTTTCATCTCTTATTTTCCAGATACCTATGATGCATACAACTTATATTGAAATAACTTTACAATGAGGTAGATATACCATTCTGTCAATATAAACTTAGATATTTCTCTAGAAGTTCTAATTTAACATTGTAGATTTGACTTTGAATTCTCCTTACTTGATTTTCCAAGTTTATTTCCTTCTATGTGTTTATTTGATTGGTAAAAACACACACAATTTTAAAAAGCCACAAACTGTGTCTCTGTAGATGATTCATACTGCACCTTTATGCTAGGCAGCAGGACCCTTGCATCTCCCTTTTTTAAAGCTGTGTGTGTGTGTGTGTGTGTGTGTTCCTGTGGGTTGAAACTGGGGTCTCATGTGTGCTAAGCAAGTGCTCTACCACTGAGCTATATCCCTAGCCTTAATTCATTTTGCATCAATTCAAATATATATGATCTAACATTACTCATCACTGGAATGACATAAGCCTAACCTACGCATATTTTAATGTAATAAAGGTAACCATTGTTAAGTTAACAAAGAGCTTTACATTTCTAACGTTTTCACATTTCCAAGTATATGCATATATAAGCTATCTAGTGAACATTGAGTTTTAGTATTTTACTTTTGTGTATAGCCACTGTCTAGTTGTTAAATATACTTCATTATTACATGAGCACATGTAATTGTAATTTATAATTAAACCTAACAAAATTTATTTGGCCATATTATCACTTATAGAAACAATGAGTTTTCAGTTTTTCTTATTCATATCATTTTTATTTTATAGAAAAAGGGTAAATAAAATTTCATAACAAGATAATTGGAGAATAACAATAGATAATCAAAAAACATTACCACTATTTTAACCTGATTTGGTTTACAAATGTGAATTAAAAATAGTAGTAGTAAAACTAATGAACTTAATTTTGCAATTATGCAAAAAGCTATCCATTCTCCTTTTTTATGTTATGCATAATGTGGTGTTTTTATGACACACATGTTGCTATTAGGGAATCTTTTAACTAAACAAATTAACAGCCACAACAAAATCAGTTCGGAACAAATCTAAAACAAGTAAAATAGATTTGCAACCCATTGTAGGTAAGGTCCTGTTAATAGGAACTTAATGACATATGAATGAAGCTAATATGAATATCCCTTGGCAAGGATATGAATAAACAACAATGACTAAAATCATTTGAACACACGTTGTAAAAGCACTAAATGTTTGTGCCTATTTCGTTGTAAGTGACTGGGATCAGTTATTTCCTTAAGAGTTGAGATATTTACCAGTTCAGTTGTAGAACTAATGAGCCTATTGGAGATTCTGTTATATATTGCTGAAGACACTATGACTGATATGTTTCATCGTTCAGAAAGCAGGGTGAAATAATACACATACGGGTAAACTTTTGATTACCTTCCAATTACTTGTGTTACTTTCTGCAGAAGCAAATATGTAGCAACACTTTGAATGTTTTCTGTTACTCCATATTTGCATGAGTCCTAAGTAAAAGTATTTAGTTACAAGCAGAGAATTATAAATCCTTTATGAGATATTGTTCTTTAGATGTCCTCTATTTTATTTATTTATTTATTTTCATACCAGGGATCGAACTCACAACTGCGCGCTTGCAAGGCAGGCGCTAATGCTGCTGAGCCAAATCCCCGACTAGATGTCATTTATACGTAACTATAATGTAAATTTCAATAAATCTTGTTCAGAAGTAAGTTAGTACCGGGATCTATTGTGTAGGTAAGCAAAATGAGGCTAAGTCGATTTTTCAGGTACTTTAGAGAACAGTCCTAAGTTTTATAATTGACTTGTAGTCACAGTGAGGTTGTGTAGATTAGTAGTCTAATTTTAGACACCTAAAATAAAACATCTTCTAGTGGGATGACAAAAATACGTTTATAAAGCTCATTGACATATTCTGAGTGTGTGTGTGTGTGTGTGTGTGTGTGTGTGTGTGTGTGTGTTGTGCTCGGCATTAAAACAACAGCCTTGCCGAAATTTGTGTATTGACTGTTAACTTTTTTACGTAAAGATATCTAAAAATCTATTGCTCTGCAAGGGTTTTATCAGTGAGCTACTCATAACTCTAAAGATAATTTTTTCAGACATAACATTGATAAAGGCACTATTATTCTAAATATAAATATTGTCATACTCATTACTGTTATTATATTACTGAAACTGGCATTTTCATTTCAGAAAAGGCACTAAAAAAGCAACAGGTAGTTATATTTAGTCTAAAATTTTCTTTAGTGGCCACCTAATGTTCAGGGTTAAATACTCTCAATTCTAAGATAAAGGCCCTGCAAAGACACCACATACTTCATATATTTGGTTGTTTGTGACGACATGTTGGTTGGGTACATCTTTTTCTCAATAAAAAGAGCACAGTGAACATCTTTGCTTATGGCTTCTGCAAAATTATGTGAAATTTCTTTGAATTATATACTCAGGAGTAGAGTTTTTGGCTCATCATCCACATACATATTTATTATTATAAAAAGAGAGCTTATTTTCCATAAAACACCAAATATGGTGCAAAAATCATTTTTTCTCACGTTCATAGACATAGTCTTATGTATTTTTCTAAGTTTTGTCATATTGTGAGTTTAGTCTACTATTTTCTGAAGCCTTAGTTTCTAAGAAATTATCAGATTTTAGTACTGAGAAAATCTTAAACAGATTATTTGTTTCATAGGATAATCTGCATTGCCTATATAAAATATACTTTTGTAATATTTTTGATAAGGGGCTGTTTAAGTTTGCTGTTAAGATATCGATTTAACTGCAATGTTTTGAAATTTTAAATTTATTTTGCTCATAAATTTGAAATATATACTTTTATCTCATTTTTATCTTGAAGATAAATATAGAAGGTTTTATTGCAAATTAATGGTTTGATGCAGAATGAAAGTGACTTATTTTCCACTCACCATTTTATATAGAAACGTCCTAAGCCCCTTGTGCTGGCTTTTTTATATATAATCCACATCATTAATTAGGGCATATGATTTTCATACAAACTCTGTTAATCACCTATGGAAATTGTAACACTATCTTCAAAACAAAGATTTTGCACAACTATAAAGTAATGTTAAAAAAGTTTATTAAAAAATTCAAGCTAGGAATCTAAACCTCTAGCAAAGAAGTTTACAGGAAATCTTAGAAAAGCCCTTGCAAATTCTGACTCAAATACTCCAGAACAGTTAGTTTTGTAAAGCTTTATCAGAAGTGGAGAAATAATAAAAATATTACCATAACAACTTTTTGTTATTTAATAGGTTATTTGTGATTCAATGTTTATTACTAAAACTTTATTAAAATATTTCAATTGTTAAAGTAACATATGTTCATTTGAACAAATCAAAAGCACATAAAAATAATAATTTCCTTCATTCGTGAACATCTTGCTTATATTTAAGTATATTTTCCATAGTCTTTTCTATGTCATAAAAACATATGAAATAAATGCAAGCAAATACATAATAACATACATAATTACTAGATATAATATATACAATATTAAAAATAACAATTATATTAATAATTACAATACAACAGTTAAGTATAATGTAAGTATGTATGCATTCATACATAGTATGCATGCTAGTACTCTGGTCATCAATGCAAAAAACAAATTACAAATAAAAATGACTTACCACACAAAAAGTCCTGGTTTAAAAGGGAATATAAAATTTAGGTCAGCCATTTGTTTTTTTAACATTGTTTGCCTGCCTTGATTCTTTTTATAATAAATATTTGAAAGCTAAGTTTGACCTAAGGGATATACTTATTCAAAAATTCAGGGGGTTTAGATTGTTAATTTCAAAAACATAAAAATATACTTTGTTTCAAAATATCTTGATTTTCCATGTTTTAAGAAGTCATCTTAAGATCTTAATTCTCCATCTAACATGAAATTTTATTGCATTGTCTTAAACTTCCATTCCGTGGTATCTCTAATTACATATCTTTGCAACTGATGACTTGTTTAGCTTATATATTTGCGATTGTCTCATATACTACATTTGCTTATTATAAGAGACAGACTTTCCTGAAATTATATTGAAATTATCTCAACTTTTTGGAATTGTTATGCTGCTTAGTCTTTTCTGTTTTGCTTGGCAAATTTGCATCTTTTCAAGAGTTTGAAGCTTATATACGCTACTGGTATCTGTCACTTGAACACGCAAAAAGGAGCAATGGTTTTGTATATTTTAAAAATAACATATATTTCTCCTTAATATGAAATAAATATGGTATGTCTCTGTCCAAATATTATAACTTAATACCGGCAACTCATGTCATTTGTAGGTATTGGTCTCCCAGGAAAATACTTCAAATTTGTATTGGCTTCAAGGAAGATTTTCCTATTTAAGTGATACCATTAATATGAGTTTTAGACATTAAAAGCATCTGTCACAAAGAACACTACCATCTATTATGTATCTCTTATGTTTTTGATGGATATCAACTCCTAAAATGGAAGTCGGTATTTAGGTTTATTTAATTCCTTTTCCACATATAACAAGATTAAAATATGTTCCCAGAACACAGCAGTCATGTTTCAGATTTGTCATTAAAGTTTCTGAATCAAAGTTGACTTTATATGAAAAATGCAATGTATTTAATATTTATGTTTGGATGAAAAATTAATGCTTAAATATCACTGATACATCCTCTGGTGGATTTTATTGTATATATTTAGAAAAGAAAAAAACACTTATTTGAAATAATTTTATAGAGAAAGATTTGGAAAATATCATTATTCCTGCTAAAGCTGAATGTTAAACAAAGATTAATAATGAGCAAAAAGGTACAACACCACATTCATTAAAAGATAAGAGGAATTTGTTATTTGTCTTTAAAATCTTGACTCTTCTATTTCATAAGATTCACATAGAAGTTTCAGAAAAAAATTACTTTCCCTCAAAAACTGAATGCTATGCAGATATTAATAACAACAAAAATAATAACATTAATATCATTAGAAGACAAAAAGAATTTCCTATTTAATATTCTGATTCATCATTTTATTTGTATTGGTTTACTAATACATTTTTCCTGTGTGAGTATAACAAAAGTTTGTTAATAACTCCTGAATACTTTCTCTTAAGTCAAAAGTAGAATTGCCTGTTGTATTCTGATATGTGTTAAGGAATTTCTTTGTATTTTACCTATATAAATCTAGTGAGTAGGTTTACATGAGAAAGTGATGCAGATTACTTATTGATAATAGTAGTTTTAACAACTAATAATTTTTTATTTTATCCAAGTAATTGAAATACTACAAATATCCATACAGGAGAAATAATAACTTGCTTATCTATCTACTTAGAGAAAGTTACAAAAAAAGGTGATTTTAAATGAATGCTTAAGAATATAAGACCAATACAAATTATGATAAAATTTCATTCTTTTGAATATTACTGCCCTTATCTGATCACATTTCCAATCATTCAATTTGTCACACTAATATCTTTCTGGGTGTCTAGTATAATTTATCGTTAATAAATTTCTTACACTGTTACAAGTCAAAAATATGCCAGATACTTTTGAAATCTAGAAAGCAACACTTTCTAGGTAGTTTAATTTATAGAAGCAGCTCCTGAATGCTAAATAATCTCTTCCAAGGACTTTAAAACTTGTTCTTTATGGCTAAGTAAAATTACTGTACTGCATAGTATAATTATAACCATTGTTATAAATAATTGCCTCTGTTTTCACTGTCCTGATTGATCCCTAATTATCCTCTACTTCCTTCTCAATCACTTTATTTGATACTGGAAAACACTACTACAATGTTTACTAAAACTAACTGAAACAATTGTGGAGTGCGATTGCTGTACATTGTTATTTCACACTTGTGTGGGTGTCTGTGTGATTACAAATCTGCAGTGGTTTTCTCTCCCCTCTATCCTTCTAGATCCCTAATTTTCTACTTGCATATAAAACTATTATTTGTTATGTTACTTACAGTGAAACTTTACCACTCTGTACATACATTCTACCATCAAAATCGTTATGACAAACTGCTTTTTCTGACTCCAAATCACCTTATTAATATGTAAAAAAGATCATTAAAGATAACATACCAGAAAACTTCTATCCTTAGTTCTTTGAATCCCTTAACAGCAAGATAATTTTCTTCATAACTGTATGCATCCTTCCTGTGCATCCCCAGCAGTAGGTAAATGCTTTGTTTCTGAAATTACTTATTTAGTCACCCTATCTCTTAACAATAGTTTATTATTGCAAATAATTGAAACACTAGTAATAATTCCCACAGATGCAAACCATTTCTTGAGCCCTATTCAGCATTTAAATACTTTATGATACTCATTAAAATATCGAAAAACCTTTAGATCGGCCTTAATATAACCACTTTACACTCAGGGGAGCTGAAACTCAGGAAATTAAAACATTTGTTCAAAGTCACTGTTAATAAATTTTAGCATTGAATTACAAGCCAATATAATATGTCTTAGTATTTATATGCTCTATAACTACAACTAATTTTAAAAAAAAAACAAGTCTGTAGGGCCATTCATATTCATGCTTGTCTTCTCCACAGCTGTTAAGTATTCTATGGAAAAATATCTTTGCATTTGTATTTTATCAGTTTATTTCTACCAAAAACGTGGTAAAACTTGAACACAGTTATCTATCAAATTATTTAAGGCATGTATTTACTTACCTTATGGAATGTTGCAAGAATTTCTAAAACACCCACTTTTTGTTTGCTTTGAGTCAAGGTCTCAGGCTGGCTTTTTGAGTGCTGCAATTAAAGGTGTGTACAAGCATGTCTTGCTAGTGCATCACACACAGTGGCACAAGAGTAACTTTGCTCACCAGGACACAGTTGTTCTCTCAGAATGCCTTACTGAGTATTTTCTCTCACAATTTTCAAAATCTACATAAAATAAACTTTATTTTTGCCATACAGAATTTGAAAGAAACTAGGTGAAAATCAGTGAAGAATTTTCTTAATTTCAGGCAATCTTTCCTGTAAGTTGAAAGTGTACGTGCAACTACCTTTTCTGCTTTCTAATTTATTTTGACACAGCTAAAATGGTAATTATATTAACAGATTTTCACCTTTCATTCATTATTTTCATATTTAGTGCTCAATATATTTTCTGTCAATGGTAGAAAGTAAAAAAAGTCCCAAGATAATATCATTAACCGTAAGGTTATGTGTATCAAAGTCTATAAATTTATTAAAACTCTGACACATTAGTAACTATGAAAGTACTAGCAAACAATAGACATACTTCTTGATTTATTCAAAATAAATATAAGAAAAAGAAACATTGCATATAATGCTTCCTTGCCACATTATTATTTTCTAATAATGGATTCTTCAAGTTTAGTAAACTTACTGATATGTTGAGTAACATAGTCTTTATTTCACATATTTTACAAGTGTTATTTTACAGGTTTCATTTTAGCTTTTTACAATAGTATTAAATAAGCAGATTAAAATTATGAGATTAGAATTACAGTTTTGTTGTAACACTAGAAATGAACATCTTTAAATCCGTTGCTCTATTAAGAACATTAAAGTGGTTGAAATAGGAAACAGCAAAGAAGAATATTATGATTAGTAAGGGTGATATTTAGGGATGAGTAATTTTTCAGTGTGGACAATTATCTAGATGAAATACGCTAGACCACAGTTGGAAAATTTTTTCTTTATTTATAAAGTTTTCAGTTACTAGTATCATGTCATAATAAAGAAAATATAAATACCAATGGTCAGTGTATGAGGAAGAAGAAGATATGCTCAGACCAAGAGCAGCAGGTGGTTACATTATTATCTGGTTTGTTTGTAGGACCATATTTTCAGGCACTGACTGAAAAGTACAAAATCAAATCATTAATCTTTCTTTCATTTCATGGTTTTCTAGTTTCAAGTTTTACATCCAGGTTTTTAATCCATTTTGAGTTGATTTTGCAACTGAGCTAACTGTGCTCTTTTTTACATGATATCCAGTATGTCTAGCACCAGTTTTTGAAAAACACTACAATTCATCCATTTTTATCTTTGATTGTTTATTTTAAAGTGAAAAAAACAGAAAAATCTAAAAGTCAGCAAACAAAAAACAATGACAAAAGCAAAATAAGAGCAACAATAACAAAATAATGGTGATACAGAATTTCAAAACAAGATGACAGGAATTTAACAATGGTTGTTATATTGCATATTGTCATCTTCATCTGAATTAAAGTGTCAGGGAGTAAATTTAATGAAGGAACAAAAATTAATTTAACCTGTAGTATAGCATGAAAATTAGTGTACATCACTTTTGGATAAGATCAAGTGTAGAAAATTAGTGTACACACAAGTGAACGGAAAGATTTCTCATGTTCATGGATTGGAAGAATTAATATTGTTAAAATGTCCATAATATTCAAAGTGATTTGCATATTTAACGCAATTTCCATTAAAAGTAAAAAAAAAAATGCTTCACAGAATTAGAAAAGGGAAATCTGAAACTTCACATAAGACCACAGAAGACTCACAAGAGAAACAATAATGTTCACTAAAAAAAACAAAACTGGATTTATCATGAAAGCCGATGTCAAGATGGTAGATTCCTTACTGTCTTCATTGTGAAAACCAATATCGGTTCTCACTGTGTTGTTTCATTCTATTGTCCTGTTCTATTTCCTTTATTATGTTTCTGGGGTATCTCTTTTTTTTATTTTAATCAAAATTGTATGATACTGCCATTAAAAACAGCCACATAAAAGAATGAAAGAGAATAAAGAACAAAAAATATATTCACATAATGATAGCCAACTTTTTCCCAGCAAAGGCCCTGAAAATACATACTGAAAAAAGTATAGACAGTTTTAAAAACTGAAGCTAGTAAAACTGGTTCCCAACATACAATACATTGAAAATGATACTTGTATCCCACCCTGTACAAATATCAACTCAAAATGAATCAAAGACAGTGTGAGACCAGAAATTAAGAAGAAATATCTAAGGGAAAATGTTTTCTATTTGTACTCTCAAGTACTTTAAGTATGAAAAATTAAAGATGTTGATAGTATAGGAAAAGATTTTTATGTTTATTTTTTGTTGCAGATATAATGTAAAAGAACAGAAATCAAATGTTGAAAGTAGATACATGGAATTACCTCAAGCTAAATACTTATTCATAGTAAACAACTAACAGCATAAAGACCAATACAAATTGTCAAATATACATCTTACAAAGATTCACATTTCTAATATATAAGAACTGAACATATTAATAAAACACACAAGCAGCAATCTAATTTTTAAAATAGGCAAATTATCTGTGAACTTCAAAAACAAGAAACATAAATGTAATATAGCTATATGAAAAAAAACTTCATACTGTCATTAACCACCAGGGAAACACTAAATGACCACTATTGGAATGTTGACTATACAAAATAAATAAATAAATAGCAAATGCCATCCAAGATGTGGAGAAAAAGGACTGTTTTAGAAGAGATTGCCATTATGTCTTACAGCATGGAGTTTTCCCGGAGAAATTAAAATTAGAACCATTATGTGGTCACCTCACTTCTTAGTCTATATCTAAATAAAATTAAACAAATCTACCAAGAGAAAAATGTGTGATCCATGTTATTGTAGCACCACACACACTAGAGCTAGGATATGGAATTGAGTCCACCTAATTGCTAAGAGAAGAATGGATAAAAAAGCATGATGAATATACAAAAGAGTGATATTTTTCAGCCGTAAAGAATAAAATGTAATGTATATTAAAATGGATGGAAGTGAAAAGCCTTGTGTTAAGCAATATATACCAGATGCAGAAAGACATATACTGCATATTCTCTGGTGTATGCAGAAACTCAAATATGTTCTTGAATATTGCAGTGATTAACAAGAGTTTGGAAAGCTGGAAGAAGAGTTGTGAAGAGTAAAAGGAGGCTTCATTTGATACTTTACTTTGTATGTTTGAATTGAAATAGTGTAGTGAAGCCCAGTAATATGAACAGGTAATACTTGCTAACCATAATATTTTTAAAAGAGTTAAGGTGGGTATTCTCATTTGGTTCCAAGTTTTTGAAAGAAACATTTTAGTTTTTCCTCATTCAGTGGAATATTTGCTGTTAGATTATTATTATTATATCTTTATCATTCAGAGGTGTATTGTCTGTATCCTTAATTTGTTCATCCTTTTTATCATGAAATCATATTCAATTTTGTCAAATACCATTTCTTCACCTATTAAAATGATTATATTTGAAGATTTTTGGCTAGATGTTGTTGAAGTGCTGTATCATGCTCGTGAATTTGCGTTTGTGGAACCATCCTTGTATCAGTGGGATGAATGGCACTTGCTAAGAGAGAATAATCTTTGTGATATATTGTTGGATTGCTTGCTAGGGTTTTACTGAGAGTTTTTGCATCTATGTTTGTTAACAATATGGACCTGTAGGTTTCATTCTGGTTCTTGTATCTTCATTTGGTTTGGGGATCATACAATGTGTTGGCCACTTTATTGTTGGTTAAATTGAGGTATTCCAAAATGTATACAATCACATCTTGTGTGTGTGCATATGTGTATATATGTACATATATATGTAAATATTCTGTACAACAGGTGTTTTCTTTAATTTTTTTTTTTTTTTGGTGTGTGTGGTGCTAAGATCAAACCCAGAACCTTCTGCATTCAAGGCAAGAGCTCTAGCACTGGGCTACATCCCCAGCCCCACATCTTGCATTATACCTAGAATTAGAACAGTCCTTTTAAAATTATACTGCAATAAATATCTTAAAAATAATGTATACTGCATGAGTGTATTTTGGTTGGAGAAAACATGGTTCACATCATTAAATTTATTTACTGAAACTCCACACAGAACAATTTCACAAAACATGTAGTTTTACTCAATCACTATCTACAGCATTTTTCTCTGCATTACACTGAGTATCTTACCATTGGAAATGTTCTTGAATAATTTGAGAGAGAGATATGGATATTTCTAGTAGCAGAATAAAATCAGAAGATTAAATTATCATTCTGTAGAATTTCATATTAATCTCTTGAGATTTTCCAAGTATTCTTGGCTACCAACAGGACATATATATATATATATATATATATATATAGAGAGAGAGAGAGAGAGAGAGAGAGAGAGAGAGAGATTTAGCAATATTTTAATGATGGCATGTAAACTCTACAGATTCAAAAATATTGATTTGGGAGTTTTGATGGCTTAACAATTTATTCATATTGCTTTTTGAAAATAGTTTTGAGGGGTTGGAAAGAGCTGCATAATTACATTACATGAATTTTATAATAAATGTTCATTTATATTATTAGCAAGTTGGTTATTGATCTAAATTTCTACCTACACTTGGGTGGCTGAGGTTAGAGGATAATCATAAATTTGAGGTAAGCCTGGGCTACATAATTAATAAAAGGTCAGCCTGAAATACAAGTCCCTTTCTCAAAAAAAAAAATTACCTAACATAAGATAATGACCAAATCCCTCAATAAAATTGAATAATATACAATGACATGATCTGTGTTTACTCTCCATTGTGAAATTACTATGCAGTCAGAAATAACAAGAACAATAGATATTCATAGATTATGTTACACAAAAGCAAAAAAATCCATGTGAAAGTACTGTAGAAGACATTTATTATCCTTCAATAAACATTTATGGAGCTGATTGTGTCTGCCAAGCATTTATAGTACTTTAAAATAATTTTATTAATAGTAGATATCCGATTAAGACTAGATATGGTCTATAATCATGTAAATTTCTTCTCTCACTATAAACATAAGATGAGAGAAAGAATTGTATTTCAGGCATCATGAATCATTGTTTATTTATCATATATATGGAAACAAGACTTTTTGTAAACCAAAAATGCATTTCAGGATTTTCTTTTTAAAAATCTATGAAATCATTTTAATTTTAATTTAATTATAATGTTCACATTTAACAGATTTATTGTTCACGCTATAATTTGCATATTTAACACTTTCATGTGTGCTTAATGTAAATATATTCTGAGGTAACTTATTTTAATATATTTAAATAACATGACATTTTGAAAATACTAGAATATAATGTTAAATACTGTCTATTTAATTCATTAATAAGACAGGTTATTAAGGAAATCCAGAGTATATTATAAACTAAAATATTTGCATTTATGTTTTTAAGATGTTTTAAAATGATGTTGAATTTCAAAACTTAAACCCTTTAAGTACTTAAAACTATGGCGTCCATAGCATATTCTTTTAGGTTATATTCAAATGAGTTAGAACTATTCTACTTAGCACAGTGGAGGATATTACATTAGTTAGTGGTGCTCCCATTAAAGCTGCTAGTGATAACAGCAAAATAATTACAGTATAGTAGCTGTTCTGCCTTTAACAAAAACCAAAATACATCACTTGGGTCTGCTCTGGGTAAGTGAGCAATAAAAAGGTGATAATGCTTTGTATATTCTTTTAATGTATTTTATTTTAATTTTAGTTATCTTGCTTGTATAGAATAAGTAAATGTAGAAAAAGCTAAATCTATAGAAAACAAAAGAACAAAAACTAGGCTTAACTAGTAAAAACAGTAGTACTTAGAAAGTAATCATTTTCCAGTCCTTTAGAATAGTTTTAATGCATATGCATAATATACATACTTTTATTTGGTCAGTTTTGTATTATCTCATTGGCAGAATATACATGTTTCAAAGTAAGTGCTTTAAAATGAAAATCTGATATTTCAGGAAAAATTCTTTTCCTAAGAAGTGCAATTTAACAAGCTATTTTTAATATATTAAATTTTGTTTTAAGTTTACTTCAAGTTGCATGCAATAAGTCTTCATGGTTTATAAGTCATACTTTCATCTTTGAATTGCCACCAATTTTTTCCCTTTAAATCACTTGTCCATTTATATGTATAGTCTTTGCCAACAGATTTACAAAATCACCAGATATTCCAATGGTTCTTGCAAATCCTGCTTTACTGTTATAAAATATAAAATAATAATGTTGATGTAACTTCATAATTTATAGTAGAATGGGAACATATTTCAAATCTTAATATTTTGTAAACTAAGTTCATATTTATTAAAATACAAATAAGTGAACATAAACTGAAGCAAACGGGGCAGATAGGCAGATTTATGATAGTTTTTTTAAGTTAACAAGTAATTTCCTTTTAGAAATTGAAAATACTGTTTGGAGACAAGAGTATGTATTTTAGAACAATTTTGTTCATGCTATAATATTCAAAATTCATTTTGGGGCTGGAGATTTAGCTCAGTGGCTCAAGTGCTTGCCGGGTAAGTGCAAGGTCCTGAGTTCAATCCTCAGTACCAAAAAAATAAAAATGAAAACATTACTTTGCTTAATCTATTAACATGGCATATGTATAATTTTAGATGTTAGACAAGCTTATATTTTCATAATCAGCCTATAGTACAATGAAAATGGGCCACAAACCTAAATAGACATTTCTCAAAAAGTTCACAATTCACCAGAAGATATAATGAAAAAAATGTTTAAGATCACTGATAATCATCGAAATGTACTTCCAAATCACAAGAATTCTCATCTTAGTAAGAATGGCTGTTATCAGCTGCACAAAATATAACAAAATCTGATGAGGATGTGGGTAAAGAGAACCCATGTAAATTGTTGGGTATGCACTAGTATAGATACTATGGAAATCTGTGTGGCATTTCCTCAAAAAATTGAAAGCAAAAGAAATCAGCAATCCTGGTACTGGATATATATACAAAGAAAATGAAATCAGCCTTTCAAAGAGAAACCCTCATTCTGACAATTATTGCAGCATTATTGAATAAAACACATAGGAGGGCCAGGGAGATAGTTCAGCAGCACCCACAGCTGCCTGGCAAGCCCTAGTTTTGAGTTTGATTCCTGCTACAAAACCAAACCAAAACGAAACAAAATGAACAGCAAAAATCAAATATAAGATTAATAATGAAAGTGTCCGTAATCTCAAGAGTGGATAAAGAAATCGTGGTTCACACACAATGAGATAAAAAAAATAATAAAAAACCCTGTCATTTACTACAGAATGAATGGAACAAAAGATCAGTATGTTAATAAGCCAGAAACTGAAAGACAAGAATTACTTGATCTTAATGACAGATGACTTTTTAAAAAGTTGGTCCCTTAGAAGATGAGGGTGAAATTTTGATGACTAGAGGAAGAGTAAACAATGAGGATATCATAAGTCTTGCTTTGCCATTGTTACACAAAGGTAACAAGGTCTCACTTGGTCGGAAAAAGGAGAGTAACTATAGATAACAAGTATGCAGTATGTATCTTGAAAATCCAGAAAAAAATTTAACTTATCACTATAAAGAGAAAACTGCTTGAGAAGATTTATGTTTAACCAGATTTCAATATTATGTAATAAATACATATATTAACACACATGGTATGCATTAATATGTATAATTTTTATGTTTTGTGCAAAAGGAATGTAAATAAAATAAGTGCAAGCGATATGTTTTCTAAACTCAACTTTTAGAATTCTTTTTACATTCTGGCATAAAAATTCAAATTTTTGTTATATTCAAGAAAAGTTTTATTTTGTTGCATACAGCATAGCTCTTGAGACTCCAGAGGGAAAATGATAGAGGATGAAGAAATGAAGACAAGAGTCAGAAAACAGAAAACTGAGGGGTCAGGTGGAGCTCTCTTCTGATGGCAGAAAGAAACTGCACAACTGCAGCACATTTACTCAAAAAGTCAGCCTTGGAGGCTGTTTACAGAGAATTTAAGAAGAAGGCAAAATTTAACTACCAACATCTGCCCCTTTTTTGTTTTGTAGTTGCAAGTCAGCTGGAGTTGGCTGAACTGTGTTTGGAGGGCTCTACAGAAGACTTTTTTTTCTTGTGGAAGGCTTTTTCTTTTCCTCACTGCCCCAGGTGTCCTCAGCAAAGTTTCCTCCTGTGAAGGCCTTCTTCATGTCAAACCATTTGCACTCTGATGGGACTTATCCATTTAGGCTAAAAGTTCCCAGTCCAAGAATTTCAGTTCCATGCATTTACCGCTTAACCCTGTACAACCCATTAACTTGTAACAGTAGCCAGTTACCAGTGTAGCTGGAAATTGTCAGAAGACGTCAATGACTTGGGTACTTTTCTATAACTAGCATATTGCTATAGTATTGTTTTATGTAACTTGTTGCACTTTTCTGCTGGATGTTCAAGACTAAGTTAAAGTGGAACCTGATTTAATTAAAATTATTTTATTGTTATCTATGAAGGTCAGTTAAATCTCCCTGGATTTACCTTAGACTCATGCATAGAGCCTCTCAGTTCTTCTGTCAGTGTCAGCTATCTGAATGAATGATGGCCACTTCTTGTCCAAGTTGCTTTCTGTGAAAGCTTGAGTGACTTCATTCTCCTGATGGCTCTTCTTAGGCACACTGTACACCACTGAACTCCTTCCTCTGTGATCCAACACTCTCCTTGTTCAGGTCAGCGACTCACCAAGTTATAAAATGTCATAGCAAAGGTTCTCTTACGTCTGCAGACTCATTGTCTTTGGAGGGCTGGAACCAAAATATTGGCTATCCTCCTACCCTGTTTATCTTTCTAGTTTTTGGTCTCCAACTCTTGGTTGTTGAACATCAGAAAAGAAGGTTAATGACCTAACATTGGAATGGGAGCAGTGGCTTAATTATTAAAAGTTTTGTCTGATTACCAAGCACCTTGAAATATGAAGCATAGTCAAAGAACTGTTATTTCTTGCCAACCTTGGATGTTCTAATAGTTGAATCTCTGCAGAATGTTAACAGATAAGGGTTACATAGCTTTACACAGAAAATTTGCAATCAAAAGCCATAAATAGTATTGTAGTAAAACAGTCATACTGAAATTTTGTGCCACATTTCAAATCTCAAACTTTGTATAGAATGTCATATTTAGTCATTCATCGCTATCCAGTAGATAGGAAGCTCTCACCTAATTTGTTGTCCTTCAGTGACTGGAATGTTATTGCAGTGTGTGTCATGGTCTGGATTGCTTAATGTCTAACCATCTCAAAGTGTAGTGGCACATACACAGTGTACGTATCAAATGATTTGTTGATATATTATAATTGATTAGTAACTTAACATTGCCTTGACATGAACTTCCTATCACAAATATCTAGAGCACAGGAGAAAGGCAGATATCTGAATCTAAAAGAAAATATCTTTTACCATAAACAATCCAAGTTTTACATTTTAGAAGATGTGTGTATCCAGAAAGCATGAATACATTTAATATACCATGAGATTAATAACAATCAATCGTCATAGACATATAAAACCTTTTATCATTTAAGTTTTGTACCAGAACATATTTAAATCAGAAAACTATTGTTTTAGTTCTAGAAAACTTGACTTTTTGAAGATGATAAGTGTAAACATATCAAAATAATGTATTTTGAGCAATATTTTTGGGGTGTCTTCCATAAGGCTATGGAGATCACTGGGGCCTCTCGTCAATCAACAAGGACTGGATAATTATCTCTAGGAAGTTGTTTCTTTACTCATCAGTTGGAGTCCTCGCTAGTAGTTTCTCCCCACCCTAAGGGATTTTTTATTTAATTAACTTAACAAATTTTTACAACTTATGAAAACCTCATAACGCTTAACACATTATTTCTGAACAATAACTCTCAAATTACAATACATAAGAAGTAACATGAATTACATTTATATCACCAATTTGAACATCATTTGACCAGCTGGCAACCTGGGTGGAAGTATATTTTTAATTTAAATGATATTTATTTATGTGCTGCATTAAGTTACAGACAAAAGCTTCAAAATTCCAAAAACATAGAAAGAAAACAATCGGTTAGCTCAAACAAAACAGCTGTTTACATTTTGAACACACAGACAGACAGACAGACAGACAAGTACATAAAGAATCTACTTACAAAATCAGAATGCACACAAATATATTTTTGTTCAAATAGAATTGTAATAACTGTTTTAGGGCCAGGGATTTAGCTCAGTGGTGTAAGCATCTGCCTGGCAAGCATGAGATTGAGAGTTTGATCCCTGGTGCCAAAAAATCAAAAACAAAAACAAAAAC
>PVJX010006190.1:0-79516 GCA_004027295.1 Dolichotis patagonum
CTGAAATATTAATTCAAATTAAACAAGAGATAAGTAGATTAATAAAAGAAGGGCTGGGCACCTCTCAAGAAGACACAGACAGAAGAATGGAGGAACACAAATGGAGAGAAAAATTTAATGAGGAATTCAGGAAAAACCTAGAATTCATGAAACAGATTCAAAGAGATTATCAGGAAACTAAAGACTCCATAGAAAGCTGCCAAAACTGCTTGAAAGAAACCAAACATAGACTGTCAAAAATTGAACACAGGTTTGCAACATGGGGTCATGAAAGGGAAGATCTTTTAAAAATAACAAGGGAGCAGGCAGTAAAGATACAAAGACTGGAAGATGACAAGAGGATCTATAACTTAAGAATAAAATATGTGAATGAAGAAGCAGGAATCAAACCAGAGGAATTACAAAAGCTATTCACAGCAATTATTAAAGAAAATTTTCCACGCATAGAAAAAAGAACTGATATGCAGAAGTATGAAGCATACAGAACTCCAGCCACCTACAACCCAAACAGAGCTACACCTAGACACATAATAATCAAGATCCCAGAAATTCAATATAAGAACAGAATATTAAAAGCCATCAGAGAAAAGAAACAGATCACCTATAAAGGAAAACCCATCAAAATCATGGCAGACTTCTCCACACAGACCATCAGGTCAAGAAGAGCTTGGAGTAAAGTAATTCAATTGCTGAAGGAGAACAATCTCCAGCCCAGATTGATGTATCCTGCAAAACTCTCTCTAGAAATTAATGGAGAAAAAACATGCTCCCATGACAAAGAGGAACTAGGAGAATTTGTGACCACCAGTCCAACCCTACAAAAAATACTGAAGGACATTCTAGGGAGAGAGAACAAGAATACGAGCATTTCAGGAACAGTGGCAGAGAGGCCTCAGTGAACAAGACAGACAGTGGAGTGGAAGAGAAAAATAGACTATCAATGGCAGAAAAATAGAATAGCAAAAATGAGGCAGAGAAGAATGGATATAATATCTAGTATAGAGGGCCTTGAAATACTAACAATGAGAAACACAGGCAGAGTAGATCAGGAGATAGGGTTCATTGAGCTGCTCTATATAGGGAGGCAGTGGGACCCAAAACAAGCAGTGCACCCCATGGGAGTGAAAGGGGAGGAACTGTCTAAAAAAGGGAGGCAGAGGATACTGTTAATGGGGTAACAAGATTTAAAATTTACATTATTCTCACCACTCTGCTTGGATGGATTGTGTGCTGTTCCAGTTTGCCTACTTACGCTAGACTTGAGGACATGGTCAGCTATCCCAAAAATAACAGGACATATTAAGGTAATCACCCCTAATTTTCCTATCAACTTAATCTGAAGCCCTTTATAACTTATACTGTCTTATTATGGCTGATCTTATTTGAATCTGGTTTCTTAGATTGCTACTTTGTATTGACTGATTTTATTTAATTCTGTTGTGATGGATAGCATCAAGTCTAAGAGTATAGGCAACTACACTGAAGATGACAAGATTCACTAAGATACCTACTCTGGTTTGATTATTACTTGCTTTTGAAGTCTTATAATGTCTCTAATGCTTTGTTTTTATTAATGTTGTTATATTAATAAACAACCATGGTATGTTTGACACCATGGTAACCATTGTAGATCACCTTGTATTGCAGTTTTATGTGACTTTTCTGCCTCATGCTTTTCTAGGAATTGTTTTATCTTACTTTGTTTTGTTTTTCCTGCTAATACAGAAATGATAGATATACATGTAGAGACTCACACATGTGTAGATCTTAAAAACAGTTTACAAGAACCAACTATACAACACATGTTGAAGTAAACAACTACTTTGAAGAAAAAGAGACACTACAATACCCAGTGCTGATTCCATAATGTCATCATGTGAAGTCCAGCAAAACTATCACTTTTTGTTCAAAGTGATCTTAGCTTGCTTTGCCTTGTCTAAGTTCAACACACATGAAGGTATGGACAGCTGTTTTGAGGAGAATGAGAGACACTATGACAGCCATTCTTGGCTTCCCTAATGTCTGGTCTTGATGACCTGTAATGCCCTCCTCGTCCTGCTCAGATTAATTCCATACTAAGTTGTTTCATGTGAAATCCCTATATGTGACAATATGGACAACTATTTGGAAGAAAACAAGAGTCAATATGATAGAGAGTGAATATCTCCAATGTTTAGCTTTGAAATTTATGTCTTACATTGCTTTCTTGTGATCTGCTTTGTTCTGTTTTGTTGTGTTTAATTTTACCCTATTGATATAATTGCATGTATATTTGAGTGGGTAAGATGGATGACCATATTGTTGTTTTTGTCAGATCGTGGAGCAGAACTGTTAACAGTCTCACTGTTTGAATGTCTACCTTACATGTTTTAACTTTGTAATTTGAACAACTATTTCAAAGAAGTCAGTATGTAATTACTCAAGTAATAATTCCTTAGGTTTTATTGTTGTTGTACTTCTCCTTTTTTCCTTGGAATACTGTATTGTCGCTACCCTTTATTCTGTTTTATTTTGTTGTGTTGTTTCCTCTTTAAATAAAAAAAAAAGAAATCTCACTAAATAATATAAACTTCAGGCCACAAATATTCTCCATCTGTTTTGTCTGGATAAAATTTTTCAGTGTACAACTATAGGAAGAAACATTGTCCATAATAGCTCCAGAATTGGAACTAAAAGATCAATAGCCCATAGGTTAAAAACCCGTACTGGGAAACAATGTTTAATATAGGGATTTGATCTTACAGTCATGAGATGAGCTTGGAGAATAAAAATTCAAAAGAGAATTTGCAGCATTAGAGAAGTCACTGACCAGATGACCATAAAACCCAAACTGGAGTGGAAAGAGAAAGAGAAAATTCACAGAGGGTAGTATGAGAAGCTATTGCTTCTGGGTAGTTATCACTACTCCAAGTCCATAGTCAGAGAGAAATGCTGGCCAAAAGGATGAATGGCCAACAAGAGATGGATGAACAGAAGAGTGGAGGAAATCTAGAATTCTCTATGTCTGTGGCACCATATTTCTTCATATTGAAGGATTCCAAGAATAATCGTTACTGCCTGCTCTACCTTCCAAATATCATGCATAATCTCCCATTGCTTAACTTCAACTCAGAGCTCAAGAGGGAATGAAATTCTGTACCATGTAGATTCCAAGTTATCCAAGTTGGTATAACACGATCTAACACAAATTGATCAACTCTAGTATATGCATAGAATGGGATTCCATATGATACTGTACTAATTAAGAAAAAGTCATCCTACACACATAATGTGAATAAGTCTCATCAAGTTTATTCTAAGAAAAAGAGTCAAGATCCAAAACAAGCCTCATTGAAGCAAGAATTCATAGTATATGTTTCTTTTATATAAGGTTCAAAAGAGACCAAAAAACAAAACAAAACCATGTTCTATTGATGACTTATAAGCGGTAAACTAAGGAGAAACAGTAATCAGTTTCCACTAAAATCAAGATAGTGATGACCTCTAGAGGAAAGGAAAAAAGTTGTGATTTAGAGGGAATTCTGGAGAGAGGCATTACTTGACTTTTTACCACAGTGTTTTTTACAGTGTCTACTTTATAGCTAGTCATTAATTTTTCATGTCTATTGTATGTACTTTTCTGCATATATTTTACAAAATTAAAGAAAAGCAACACTTAACAATCTGATTTCCACCTGTTCTCTGCCTGAATTTCCAAGGGACCAGTCAACTAACAGGATAGCACACTGAGTCCTGGAGGTAGATAGGGGAAGACAAAGAGTGTCCCATTATGAGTCTGCTGGGGCCTTATTCACAGGTATGTTTTAGCAAACTTGATGAATTCCAGACATGTCACTATACCAGGACTTGTACACCTACAAATATTACCTACGATAACTAACTTAACCTTCAAACTCTGAGATTGGTTAAAATGTTTCCTGTAAAGAAATCAAGAACAAAAGGAGATGAAGTAAAATGCACAGGTGGATGAGGAGAAACTGATTTTTTTCCTCACTTTCTGAGATTCTTTTCATTCTTAATATAAAAGAAAATCAAAGACAACCAGCAAAAGTTGGTAGCAGTTATTGAGAAGATCACCAGTGAGGACTTAAATTCATCATTGTTTACAATGACCTGGCCCTACTAGGATGTTGAGTAGAATAAAAAATTATCCAGAGCACTAACACCAGTTAGGTGACACTGGGCACAGTACTTAGTCTTCCTAAGGCCTGATTGACCTATGAAATTAGTAATAAAGAAACCAAATCCTTTACAAGGATTAAATGGGATAATACATGCAGCATGCTTAGATGGTACTTAGGAAACTGCAGACATCAGCTATCTCACTTAATTTGGTTTCTGTTATTGTATGGAAGGAATGCATAAATCCTTTGGAAATGGTGAAAATCCATGTTATAAAATCATAGTTCAAATGGTCTTGAAGAAAAGAAGAAAATTTAATCCTCATTTTCTGAGAAACTGAGAAATACGTATGAAGAAATTCAAGAATATTTGAACCTAGAATAAGAGGGGAGAAAGAGAATAACTCTCCTGTTGATATTCAACATCTTGTGCTAGAAACATAAAATACTCTTTTCCATAAGGCCTTCAAATATAATAGTAGCAAATTTTTATTACACCCATGAGGATAACACCATCCATCTTCCATTATAGTCTCTGGAATTAACTTTGTTTGCTTTCAGTTTGAAGATGATTTTTCAAGCAAACAAATGTTATTTTTGTGTTCGAATACTAAAAGAATTTTCTTTTATTTACAAGACAAAAAAACAAAACTTTTCAATAGCTCAAAAGTAAAACACTCAATTTAGCAAGAAAATAGCCTTCAATGAAGAAACATATATTTTTAAATGGAAAAAGTACTGATTTGAATTCCATTCATTTGACTTCAGGGTGCAGTGAAAAGCAATACCTTTGAACTGGGTAGATATTATGCCAGTTTTATCACAACTTCTTCTTAAGCTGTAATTCCTACCATAAGCAACCTGTAAACCTCATTGAGGCAATACTATCACGAACTCCTTTTATGGTGCTTAGGAAAGCAGAAAAAAAAATGTTTATTCCAATGCTGACAATCCCACTTTTGGAGAATGTTAGGAAAAGATTCACAAGGACTCTGAGAATATTGGAACTTCTTTTTTTTTTTTTTTTTTTTTTTGTACCAGGGATTGAACTCGACCTCACGCTTGCCAGGCAGGCGCTTAAGCCACTGAGCTAAATCCCCAGCCCAGACTCTGAGAATAATGTTTCTCAATATTTGCCATTCCTATGATGGTATGATTTATTTACATATAGCATATCTGTGCTTAATTAATATATATCAAAATCTAACCTATTTTTCAATACTTTCATGTGAAAATATAAACAAAATAAAAGAAAACTCCTTTAGAGAAAACACAAGATAAAGGAACTGAATAGAAAATTCAAAGAGCAGCAATCCAAATCACCTACAAAATATGCTGAAAAGAAACAATGTGCTAGCGGTGAGGTTAGGAGTTTAACAAGAGATATCACTGAATCAGGTCTGGAAAACTGTAAGAAAGTAATACCATCAGTTTTATGTTGGGTATAGAAAAAGGAACAGTAGCATACACTGCTGATGGGAATAAAGTATTTCTGCCAAATTAATGAAAGAAACATAAAAAATAACCTTGGCTAACTTTAATGGCCAGCCTAGACTAAACCATAGAATCTTGAAAAAGATAAAATATAATCCACATAGTGATGGAAGTTTCAAGCAGAAGCAGAAAGCTACCTTCAACATGAATGGCCTCATGCAGTCACTAAAGCATTTTCAAGAAATCATTGGGAGGTTATAGTCAATTTCATTGATACAATAACCTAGCAATCTCAGTAAGTAACACACGTGAGAGAATTACAGGCTTTGAAATTCAAGAGTATTAAAACTCAGCAACAGTTAGCTCTGTCACTTGGGCAGTTTCTAACCTCTGTGAACCTTGGTTTCCTCATCTGTAGAATACCATAGGCCTCACTTGTTGGAGTGTGGTGCTTATTACCCCGCAGGGGTAACGCAATGTGGATGCTCAATAAATGCTTTGTCTTTCTTGAGGCTAGAGGGTACTGACCCCTTTTTATTGCATCTAGTCAACAATTAGATCTTATATCTCTTGAATAAAGAACTAAGGTTTTTTGGGTCATTTCTGGTGCCAATCTTGAAGAAGTAAATCTATTCTTCCATTGATACACATGGATAACTAATAATGATTCATGTTAAAGTGAGTTAAAAGCCTCATCTTCTCCCAAGAACCTGCACAGTATCCTGTCTTTACACTGACCATTTTCTTCCAGAGCGGAGACCATTCAACCCCTACCAATTCAGTGAATTTAACCACCCTTGACGTTCAATAATAAACCTAAAAATAATTGATCTATAATTTCAGTTTAAATGATCTGACATAGCCAGGCTACTTTTAAATGACAGCAAATGGGATTTTTTAATGGAAATATTGATAGGCCCTTAAGTGTATTGGGGAATTGAGGACAATGACAATAATATTGCACTAATAAACCTAATGCCACGGAGATTGTCTTTTTTAAAAATGTGTCTTTTCTTTATTGCAGCATAATACCTAGCTTGACAACAGAAATGTCAACAGTTAGGGCTCTATTCTTCAAACCGTCATGCTCTATTAATGCTGTTTTTCAGCGGGATTTACTTTGTCAAGGAAGGAAGGGCCAAAGAGGAAAGTCTATGGTCTTCCTTTTCACTAAATCCCTCTTCTCACTGATGCACAAATGACTAACTACTCCCAGTGCCACAGAAAGAATGAAAGTTGAAAATGGGCCAGAATCATCTATCGAGCAGGGAGAAAAAGCTAGCCTTGTGTAAGCAAAGTCATGTGTGGACAAAAAGAAAAAGAAAACAGTAGGGGATCGGAATGCCAAAGGGCGCTCCCAGATCTGTGTCTGTGCGGTTTCAGTTGGGGGAACAGTAAAGGAGGATTTCCCCTTGCAAGTAGCATTGAGTGCTGTTAGTGTGGACTGTGAACACTGTCTTATCTGTGTCCAATAAAGCCTGGGCTAATTAACCCCTTTAACCCGAAGGGGAGGAAGAGACACCTAGTAACTTAAACTAGGGCTAAAGGAGGGTTACAAGTATCACAGATAGGGGTCGCTTATTGTAATGAGAGGTACTGAGAATAATAAGACTGCAGGGAGTTGACAGAAGGGAATTTATTTAGATGGATTTAAAAATGTGAAATTTGAATGCAAAGAAGATTTTGATTTACCATTGGCATTTAAAAAAGAAATAATCTCTGGTAAGGAATAGATAATAAACAAGTTTTATTGAAAAGTTCAATGCTCATAAGCCACTTGAAAATTTATCAGAGTCAAAGAAACCACACTGTCCACGCATCTGTAGTGAAGTCAGGTCTCTCAGTCCTCACAAAAGTCCCATGGCGTGAGCAAACAGGGTCTGCCTTCTCCATGCTACACAGGACAACACTGAGGGCGCTTGAGGACAGGGACTTCCTCAGGTGATAGAAGCAGAAGGCATTTTCTGTGCACATCTATTTTCAGGCTTGTGTCTATGCCTGAGAACTGTACTACAAGAGACACTACCTTTGAAAAAGCATTTAAAAGAAAAATTTTTGTGATGAACAAACCCTGCTATCAAGATGAAAAACTCTTACTAATTTTAAATTTATCCAAATAGCAATATTATACTCTACATTTAGAAAAGCTGGGATTATTTTTCATGGTAAATTGCCACAGAAACATGAAATAAACTCTGTGTTAATTTCATTGTATTCTTTTTCTGTATAAAGGGGAAATTATACTTTTTATTTACCTTCCTTTTATGATTGATAGGAAATGTCCATTAAATATTTGAATTATTTGTACAAAGGCTAGATTCTAACATCTCTATTTTTGAATATGTATTCATAAACAATTTCATTAGAATTTAACAACTATGGTATTGTGATCTTTCTAGACATTTTTCAATATTGTGTAGCAAAGATTACACTAATAAAAGCTTTCACGCCAGTTAAAAATCAGATGTGTGATGGAACAACGTGGATTTAATAGGATGTAGTCTCTAAGAAAAGCAAATCCCATGCCGTGGGTATAAATCCCTGTTCTGCAGGTTGCTTCTCTCATTAGGGAGTCGGTCACTTGGCCCGAAAGAGGGTAAGAAATCCAGCAGAAGGTTCACTGCCGCTTCACAAAAGCAGCACAGATTTTGCAAGGGCTGGGAGGACAAAGGCCAGAGTTATGAAGGACTGTATCTCAGAGATAAGTGAGGACCAAAAATAACCCAGCCCAAACACTGCCCTGGTTTGTTCTCTGGAAACACCCTCTTGCAAGTATGTGCTGATTACATGAGAAAAGCAACATATAGTAACCAAAGAGAAAGCAACTAGAAAGCAGAGTTGAACTTTGGGAAATCTCACAGTGTACAGGAAATAACAAAAATCAAGACTGAACAGTGAGAATGAAAGGTAGTAAAGGTGCTAGGCTCCCAGCTGCCATGCCCAGAGCAGGTGCAAATCTCAGGGAAATAGAGCCTGTAGAGACATCGTGGCAGCCATTGTTGATTTTCCTATCATCTGGTTTTGAAGGTCTGTAATGCCTTCATTACTCTGTTCTGATCATTTTAATACTATTTGATTTGTATGAATTCATTGTGTGTGAAGATGTAGACAGCCATTTAGAAGAAAACAAGAGACAATACGATAGACTGTGATGATATCCTGTTGTCTTGCTTTGAAATCTGTGTCACTTACATTGGTTTTTTCTGATCCACTTTGTTCCATTTTGTTATGCTTAGTTCTACCCTCTTTAAAATAAAAATAAATTAATTAATTAAATTAAATATTCAAAAAAAGATTCTATATAAAAACAAAACAAAACAAAAAGACTGAAATGGACCTTGAACTGCCTCTACCATTGATTGGATTGAGCTGATTGTGCCATACTTTGATTTTATGTCATAATATAGGATACATGTGCTCTAGAGAAATAAAACATGCAAAACCTAAAATGTTTTAGGGCAAATGCCCAATATTCATGGCAAAAAGCACAAAGAGTACTAACAGATAGAATGGAGAAAGATCACAAAAAATACAGCTATAGGTAATCAAACACTATGAAGCAGAGATTTTGAAATAAACATAACTAAATTTAGTCATGAAAATAGATAACAAAATATTTTTGTCAAATATCAGAATCTATAAAAACAATGCAATATTAAATCAGTTATTGGAAAATAAGAATAGATAGATTTAAAAGCATATTGGACTTAGGAAAACAGCATATTACTAAACTGGAAAATGGGTTAGTAGCATGGAGAACAAAAAACATAAGAGACACAGGACACACCCAAAGAGACATAGATATTTGAAATATTGGACAAAATCTAGGTAACTTGTAGTTATAAATTCAGAAGAGGAAAAAAGAATAGATAAAGCTAGAAATAAATAGCAAAAAGAGGTAACTAAAATCCCTAAGGTTTATATGGTAAAGCAATGTAATATACATAATTTATGGTCAAGGAAAAAATCACAATGGAAATCAGATAATTAACTTAATTAAATTAGAAGGAACATAAAGCTATGGTTAGAGGAAAATTTATAGCCTTAGTTTTTAACTAAAGTAAAGTTAAAATCAATGAGCTAGGTATGTAACTCTTAAAGAGACCAGCAAATTAAAACAAAAGATAAAAGCAGGTATTAATGAAGAAGGAATAAATGTAACACCTAAGAAATAAAACTAATATTTAATTCTTAAGGTGATTTAAAAAAGAAAAGATCAAATTCAATAATGATACTGAGAAAGAAAAAGAAAGAAACACTGAGTGTGGTAGCACATGCTTGCAAGGTCAGCACTCGGGAGCTGAGGTAGGAGGACCACTGCAAGTCTGAGGCCAGCCTGGGCTACAGAGTGAGTTCAAGGCCAGCCTGAACTGCATAGTGAAACTCTGTTTCAAAAAAAATGAACAATTTATCAATATGTATCAACTATTTTCAGACACTCAAAAGGAAGTACTTCTAGTAGACATTAAACTATTAAAAATATTTATTGTGTATCAATAAATTATACAATTTGGATGAAAAGAAAAACTCCCGGGAAAAACACCAAAAATAACATAGGAAGAAATAACAAATATAAAATTTCTATTTCTAAAATATGAAATTAAATCATTAATTCAGAACATACCTAAAATAAAGCTTCATAATGAGTTCTGTAAAACATTTAAAGCTAAAATACTGTACCAGCTTAGAAGCCGAGGCAAAAGAATTGTGAGTTCAAGGTCAACTTGAGCTAATAGTTCAAGGCCAGCACAGACTACATAGTGAGACTGTCTCAAGAAAAAAAAAAATAAGAAGATGTAAAATAAAAATAAAATACCAAATGCACAAATGCTTCCAAAAAAGGTCACACTTTGTATCTCATTTTATAAGGCTAGCATAACTTTGATATAAAATCTGGGAGAGATATTCTGTTACAAGTAACTAAAATTGCAAATCACTGTCAATAATAAATGAAAACAAAAGTTTAAATATGTATGTATATATAATATATATGCATATATATGTAATATATATATATTAGCAAACTGAATCAAGTGAGAATTTTTAAAATAATCTATGATCAAGTGGTTTCCTCCAGACAAGTCAAGTTAGTTTACATTTAAAAAGAAATTCAGAGGGAATTCAACATGGCTGAATAGAGAAGAAGCCACAGTGGAGCTACTCAGAGAAAATCAACTAAAAACGTAGGTAACCGGAGGAAAGGGAGGAACGTACATCCCGATGCCAAAATCAATCGGAAATAAGAGACTAGTAGTTCAAACAAAACACAGACAAAGGACTTCACAAAATGTCCATCCAGTCCACAAGGCTGCTGGTGTCACTGCTGCCTGAATGCTGAGCAAAATCCGTCCTACTATGAAGGCTCCAAGAAATGATGGGCTACACCAGCGTAGCTAACTCAGGCTAAATAGCACAGACTGAAGACACAGGTCCCCTGCCTCTTGCGCTTTTCTCGCACAGAGCACATGGCAGCCTGGCAGCAAATTTAACTGGCACCACTCCCCACCTTCATCCACCCCATGAGTTTCCAGCTTTTTGTCTTACATTGGGGTTTTGTTTGTTTGTTCAATTTTGGTTTTGGTTTTTCATATACCTTAACTGGAAACCCTAACAACAAGGTTAGGGACCTGTCCTGCGACCAATGAGAGAGCTGCAGGTGTGTGGGATTTAAACAGCTGTGGCACTTGCCCCACAGGAGCGGAAAATGAAGTGAACAAAACAGCCTGGGGCTGCTTCCCAGACAGCAGCAGAAGCAGTGAGTCAGTAAGGCTGGAGCCTGTGGTGAGGGGAGAACCGTGATGGAACAGCACCAGCCCTCCTACATGTGGCCAGTGAGACCAGCATACACCAGTGCAGAGGAGACCAAGGCAGGACTGGCTTTAGGCTGTGGCAGCAGGAGCACTGAGACAGGCCACAGTACCCCCCACACACACACCCAGCAACAAGCACTGCAAGAGGACAGAGCCCGCCAGTGGAGACGGAACTGAGAAGGCTGGTCTGACTGGGCGGAGCCATCTGCCCACCCTGGGAACAGCCTTGGGCTGACCCAGTCTGCAGGCATCACAAGAAGTGGGAAGGACACAGAGACCAGTGGGTTCTTTGGTGGTTGTTGTTTTGTTTGTTTGGTGTTTTGTTGTTGTTTATAGTTTGGTTAGGTCTTTACCTTTGGTCTTGTTCTGATCTTTCATCTTCCTTCCCTCTTTCCTACAGGTACACACGAGTGAACATTCTCTCTAGTCTTCCTGGTCCACTTTGGTAATCTTTGCTTTCTCCATTCACCATCTCCTGCCTACTTCCTTGGTTTCCCAATGTCTGGGTGATCATCATTTGTCCTCCAGCTTTGCTTCTTCTGTATTTCTCTTCATTTAGCTTTCTGTTTTGTTCTCTGCCCCTCTTAAATTTCCCTACCATAGGATAAGATCACTGCACTAAGGGGGAAATTCTTTGTATACAAGTTCCTGAATAGTGTTGGATTTTGTTATCCAACTACAGATCTTGCTCCTGTGCTTAAAGGTACCAAGTTAATATTTACAACAGTTCGTCAGGTTTTAGACTGTTTTGATGCTATTGTTATCACTAATTGTACTACTTTAGCCCAGGATGTCATACCTGTCATCATCAGCTGTTCTCCCTTGTATGACAACACTATAGTACAGTACTAAAGGATTGGGTGCTGAGCCAAATATATAGCAATGGCTCATGCCATTAGGAAGGCAGGATCTTGGGACCCATATAAAGATCAAGAACCACTTATACCTAGAAGCCATCTCTGAGGAATAGACTTCCCCTTTGGGAAGCCTCAATACTAGTGATAAGACTATCTACTACAAGAAACTTAGAAGCATCAACACAGAAAACAAAACAAAATAAAATAATAAAGCATGACAAAGATGTAGAAGCAAAATACAACCCTAGACCTCCACTCCTCCCTGGACAAATCCAAGGGAAACAGAGGTAGAGAAAATGAGAAGCCACACTTCTGAATCTCTGGAATGATAACAACAGAAGTTAGAAAAGAAATGTATGAGGTTATTAAGGAAAGCAGAAAAGAAATAATTTCCCAGGTATAAAAGAAGATGATGACTATAATGATTCTCTTGCTCAGTAAACCTAAAGTAGATACAGTTTTAAAAAGTAGAGGATCTGAGGAAAAGGATAGAAACCATTAATATCCAACATAGAAAAGAAATGGAACCCATAAAACAGATTCAGAAAGGTACTTAATAAATTAAAAATTCTACTGAAAGTTTACAAAATTGACTAACTAAACATGAAGACAAACTGTCACACTTAGAATATAGGGTTGCAGTTAGCAATCACAGAAAGATCACTTTAAAACAACAATAGTGAAGGACCATGAAACAGAATACAAAACCTGCAAAATGATGCAAAGAAGAACAACATAAGATCAATCAGCATAGATTAAAAAGTAGGAGATAACACAAATTATATTTAGAAACCTATACACAAAAGTATAGTAGAAAAGTTCCCAAGTATGGAAAAAGAATAAGGTATGCAGATAAGTGAGGCATATAGAACTCCATTTATTTATGACCAAAATAAATCTAAATAAAAGGCAATAATAACAAAGATTACAGAAATTGATCATAAGAACAGAATATTAAATGCTGGTACACACAAGAAACAAATCACCTACAAAGAAAAACCCATCAGAATCAGAGTAGATTTTTCAACAAAAACCCTTCGATCAAGGAGAGCTTGGAGAAAGGTATTTCTAGTCCTAAAAGAAAACAACTTCCAACTAGATTACTGTACTCTGCAAACTATCATTCAAAATCAATGAAGACATAAGATACTTACATAACAAAGAACAAGTGAAGAAATTAATGACCACTAAACCAGTCCTCCAAGATACTCTGAAAGATATTTTAGAAAGAGATAAAGAAAACACAATCACAAAAAAGTCCATAGAAAGAATCCACCTGGCATGACAAGCAATTAAGCAGAGAACCAACAAGAAAGACAAGGAACCAACAGCAGGAAAATACAATGACAAGGATGTCAATTCAGTTCAGTTATAACTATCAATATAAATGATCTCAACTCACCAATCAAAAGAGACAGACTGGCATAATGGATCAAGAAGCAATATCAAATGAACTGCTGCATACAAGAAGCACATTTAACTAAAAATAAAATTCATAGATGGAAAGTCAGAGGGTGGGAAGCAATACTCTATATGACAGAACCCCAGAGGAAAAAACTGAGAGGTAGCTATTCTATTTGCAGATAAAGTAAACTTCAAGCCAATGCTGATCAAAAGAGTCAGAAAAGGTCACTATGCACTTGTTAAGAGACAATTCGCAGAAGAAGAAATAACAAACATAAATATATATGCACCATACCCATGAACACCAAACAGTATAAAGTAAATATTCATGGATATGAAAAATCAAAAGAGCACTAACTCAATTTTAATGTAGGACTTAATACCCCACTGTCACAAATAGATCAACCAGACAAAAACTCAAAAAAGAAATACCAGAATTAAACCACACTTGTGAACATGGACTTAGTAGATGTCTAAAGTACATTCCACTACACCAGAATACATGTTCTTCTCAGCTGCACATGGGATGGTCTCCAAAATATGCCACATATTAGTCCCCTAGAACATGTTTAGGTAAATGCAAAGGAGCTAAAATTATCCCATGTGTACAATCAAACTAGAATGCAGTGAAATTGAACATCAGTGGCAAAAGATACCACAAAAACTCCATAAACATATGGAAGTTAAATAACACTCTACTTAACAACTAATGGGTCACAAATGAAGTAAGAGAAGAAATTGAACAGTATCCACAATTAAATGATAATGCTGATACAACTTACTAGTACTTATGGAATACAATGAGAACAGTCTTTACAGGGAAATTTATAATAGTGAATTCTCATAACAAGAAAACAGAATGAGCTCAAATAAACAACATAATGCTAAAACACAAACTTCTAGAAAAAGAAGAACAAGCTAAACTCAAAGCTAGTATGAAGGAGGAGATCACAAAGATCAGAGCAGAAATTAATTCAATTGAGACTAACAAAACAATTGAAAGAATTAATGAACTGCATAGTTCGTTCTTTGAAAGATTAAACAAAATTGATAAACTGAAGAGTTCGTTCTTTGAAAGATTTTAAAAAATTGATAAACCCTTAGCCAAACTTATCAATAAAATAAAAAGAAGAAGAAGAAGAAACTAAAACTCATGCAATTAGGAATGAAAAGGGTAAAATCAAAACAGATCTTGTGGAAATCCAGAATATCATCAGTACTTACTTCAAAAACTTTAACTCTAATAAAAGAAAACACAGAAGAAATGGGCAGATTCCTAGATATACATGAATTACAGAAGTTGAATCAAGAAGCTATAAAAATTCTAAATATCCCAAAATCAGTCAGTGAATTTGAGCATGTAATCAAAAACTTACCAATAAAGAAAAGCCAAGGCCATGATGGATTCACTGCTGAATTCTATAAGAAATTTAGAGAAGATCTAATGTCATTACTCTTCAAACTCTTTAATGAAATTGAATGGGAAGCAATACTCCCAAAGTCATTCCTAGAAAAAGGTATTACCTTGATGCCAAAACCAGGAAAGTATAGAATCACAAAAGTACAGACCCTTCACCCGAACAAACAAAAATCCTCAATGACATATTGGCAAACAGAATGCAACAAATCATCAAGAAGATAATACACCATGACCAAGTAGGATTCATTCCAAGGATGCAGGGATGGTTCAACATATGCAAATTAATAGATGTAATACAGCATATCAACAGAGACAAAGACAAAACCACATGATCATCTCAAGAGATCCAGAGAGAGAATTTGACATAGTCCAAAAACCCACAGAAAATTGAAGTACAAGGTCTCAATCTGGATGAGTCTTCTATGACAAACCAACAGTCAACCTCATACTGACTGGCCAAAGACCGAAAGCTTTCACTTTAAAATCAGGAACAAGACAAGGGTGTCCAGCATCACCACTCTTAATATAGTTCTGGAGTCATTATCCAGAGCAATTAGACAAGGAAAAGAATTAATAGGAACAAGAATAGGAAAGGAAGAATTTAAATTATTATTATTTTCTACTCTACATAGAAGACCCAAAAAGCTCCACCAAAAAACTTCTAGATTTAATAAACAAATTCAGTCATGTAACTGGATACAAAGTCGACACTCAATCAATAGCATTCTCATACACAAATAATAAACTCATCAAGAGAAAAACTCAGGAAACAACACCTTTCACAATAGCATCCAAAAAATTAAATACCTAGGAATCAATCTAACAAAAGAAGAAACCTCTACATTGAAAACTATAGTACTCTGAAAAAGGAGATAAAAGAGAATATCAGAAAATGAAAAATATTCCTTGTTATTGGATAGGAAAAACCAATATTGTGAAAATGGCCCCACTTCCAAAATTGTTACACAGATTTAATGCAGTCTCAATCAAAATATCAATATCATATCTCACAGAATTAGAGCAAACAATCCTACAACTCATTTGGAACCAGAAGAGACTTAGAACAGCAAAATCCATTCTGATCAACAAAGGCAAGGCAGGGGTATCAATATCCCTGAGTTAAATTATACTATAAAGTGACTATGATAAAACAAACATGGTACTGACAAAAAAAAAGATGTGAGGATCAATGAAACAAATTAGAAGATGTATAAACAAATCTGTACACACTCAGCCCACCTTAGCTTTCACAAAGGGATCAAACATGGACATTGGAGGAAAGACAGCTTTCTTGATAATGGTGCTGGGAAAACTGGCTTCCCACAAGAGTAAACATAGACCCATGCACTGAACAAAAAATCAAAATGGATCAAGCATCTAAATATTAAAACTGAAGTCCAAAGTCTGCTGAAAGATAAAATAGCTAGAAATCTTGAAGACATAGGTATAGGCAAAGACTTCATGACCAAACCTTGGCTGCATGGAAAATACCACAAGTAGTCATCAACTGGGATCTCATCTTATTAAAAAGCTCTTGCACAGCAAAAGAAATCACTAATAGAGTGAAAAGACATTCTACAGAGTGGGGAAAATTTTAGTCATTTGTTTCTTAGAAAAAGGACTAATATGTAGAACATATGAAGAGTTGAAAAAAATCATATCCCCCAAATTTTAAGACCTAATCCAAAAATGAGCATCTATATGAATACACACTTCTCAGATGAAGAAATACAAACAGCAAATAAATGTGTGTAAAAGTGTTCAACATCACTGGTCATTTGAGAGATGCAAATTAAAACAATGCTGAGACTCCACTTCACCTCCAGAAAGAATGGCTATTATGAAGGGATCAACCAATAACAAATGCTGGAAGGGATACAAGAAAAAAAAAAAAAGAACTCTTCTCCACTGTTGGTGGGAATGTAAACTAGTAATTCCACTATGGAAATCAGTGTAGATATTCCCTAAAAAACTAGGACTAAAGGTCCCATTTGACCCAGCTATTCCCCTTCTTGGTATGTTTCCAAAAGACAATAAAAAGCACTACAGTGATATATGCACACTCACATTTATAGCAGCACAGTTTGTAGTAAATAAATCTTGGAAACAATCTAAATGTCCATCAGCTGATGAATGGATAAAAGACAAGTTTTTAATACAATGGAGTACTATGCAACCATAAAGAAGGATAAGCTTGAGACATTTATAGCTAAATGGATGGACTTTGAGACCATACTCTCCAGTGAAATAAGTGAGACAAACATGTACTTGTATCATTGTCTTGCTAGTGTAAGAAACTGAAAGTGTGAATAAGAAGCAAAATGTGTGATAGATATTGTGAAATAGGAAGAAATGTTTCAAAAGGAAAGAGGAAGTGGGTGGAGGGAGGAGAAAGGAAAGAAAGGAAAAGAAAAAAAGGATAAAGCTGAAACAAAGCATTGTAAATAAGAAGGGAAGCAGGGTTGGAAGGGGGGAGGGGAAATGGAAAAAAAGAGGAATCAAGCTCTATCATGCACAGATACAAATACCCTCTGATGAATGTGATCATTATGTACAATCAAATGGTACCAATAAATTTTAATAACAACAAAAAAGAAAAAGAATAAATTTTAAAAGAAGCAATTAGTAGTGAAGAATAAAGGAGAAAATTGTTATTCTTTTAACATGAATACTTAATAAATGTATTATTCGTGATAGATACAAACTAAAATCTCATTAAAAAGGAATAAAACTAACTTCTTAATGTTGAGAAGTGTATTTTAAACTTACGACTAAAGTTTTCACTAGACCAGACAATGAGACAAGTTCCATCTAATTTTATATGTATTTTAGAAATTTGATAATATGTCTTACGTATTAAATATAGACATAGTTGACAGACTTTACTTTTGGAGCAGCTTTGGGTTTACGGAGAAGAGCAGAGGGCTTTCAGGCACCTTCAGTCCGCATGTACACACAGCCTTCTCCCGCCAGCATCCCCCACCAGAGTGCTGAATTCATCACCACCAGTGAGCTGACACTGACTCATCATCTCCCAAAGCCCGTGGTTACACCGAGCTTCACTCTGCTTTGTATTCTATATATTGGAGAAACGTGTAGTGACATGTGTCTGCATTACAGTATCATACACAAGTTTCCATTCTCTAAAAGTCCCCTTTGCCCCTTCATTCTTCCATTCCCCTAACTGCTAATAAACACTTATTTTTTACAGTTGTGTTTTTCAGGCAGTTGAAATCATACAGCATGTACTGTTTATAGACTGGCTCCTTTTAGTTAGTAACATACATATGAGCTTTCTGTATCTTTCCATGGTTTCATAGCTTGTTCCCTTTTAGCACTAAAACAGGTTGCGTGGTCTGTGGTCTGGACGTATGCTTTATCCCCTCACCTCCTGATGGGCATCTCTGTTTGTAGTGTATCTACAGAATCCCACAGGAAACATAATAACAGTGAACTATTAAAATCTCTCCTTCCAGTATTGGAAAGATGAAGATGCCCATAGCATCAAAACATTTTACTGAAAATCCCAGCATTCAAGGCAAGGAAAGATAATATATAAGAAACAGAAAAGGAAAAACTTAACTATAGTTATTTACAAATGACCAAAGTTCAATAAAAACCTACATGTAAGTAGTTAACGATTTAACCTAGTATGTTACTTGATTCTGTGTCAACATCCAAGTTAACCGTATTTCTTTTCACTTATATTAAGGGAATTATTGAGAACGTTCACCAAATACTAAATTTTGAGAGATGTGTTACATTCAGAGATTAAAAACGAAACGTTGAAAATGTGTCATTTCACCAAAATTGATGTATGAAGTCATATTTACCTCAAAACAATTATTGTGTATGTGCCTGTGTGTGTGACCTGATAATCCAATTCTAAATACATATGAATGTCCAAAAGTAATGTAAATAATCATAAAAAATAAAAACAAAACTGAAGGGCTTATATTAAGATACATCACAATTTAGTATAAAGCCATAGTTAATAAGAGATACATTGGCTCAAAAAATGAAAATAGAATCATGGGACAAAATAAAATATCCAGGAAACAGAGCCACACAATGTGGTCATTTGATTTCACAAAGATTATCTTGAAGACAGTAGGGAAATGAACATTTTTTCAGTAATGATTGTTGGTTCAATTAGATGTCAACTTGAAAAGAAGATTAACTTCACATTATTTAAATATATAATTGTGTGTCACATTACATACATACACACATGCATGTTCACACACATACATACATATAATTAGACTTCAGGTAGATGACAAATTTTAATAGAAAGTAAGCCTTCAAAGAAATCATAGGATATCATGGGGGAAATAAATATTTTATACAACAGTACATAAAACCAGTGTCTTAATTACTTTTTTCATTTCTGAGACAAGATACCCAACAGCCACAAGTTAAAGCAGGAGAAGTTTATTTAGTTCACAGTTTGTAGAGGTTGCAGTCTGTAATCGGCTGGCTCCAAGGCGAGGTGGCTTGGCAGACAGGAATCTCAGAGGAGAAACAGTTCATTGTGGAATACAACAGTAAAAGCAAGAGAGAAATGGCAAGCCTCTTTCTGAACCTTTTTCTGTATGCAGGCTACCACCCTCAGGTGGGTGTAGCATTTATACCGTTATTCCCAGCACCCCATACTCTGGATTCAGCCACCTCTGAAAAATCCCTATGACCACAGAGGCTTTGGAGGGACATCTGGACACAAACCGTGACATACAATAAAGGACAAAAATAACATATTAAATTTGATTTGGTTAAAATTGATTTTTTATTTTTGATTGAAGACTATATTTGCCAAGCAACCCTAGGCCATGGCACAGCTGGGAAGAAGGTATAGTGGTCTAAGACCCATTGCCCTTGTGTTCCAGAACTCAGCTTGGATTTCTGCTAGAACCCTGAGGAACTTGGACCGAAGGGTCATTCTCCCAAAAATATCTCATCATTTGTCTGTAGGCTGTTTCCAAGACCACAGCACATTTCTCTGCCCGTTGTTCTGTTTTTACGTAGGGTGTACACAGGGCAGCCTGAAAACTCAGATGAGATGTAGCTCACTGTTTGGCTGCTCATGATCCACTCGTGTCCTCACACGGAAGAGAAGGACACGCTTTCATCTGTCTGCTCTTTCCCTGTACACACAGGCTTCTGAGAATCCTGGACTTGGGTTATTGCAGTGCCGAGTCTGCCCTGTGTGGACCCAAAGTCTCCTCCTCTACTTCTTGACCCACAAAGTTCTGGGTTTATTAAAAAAAAAAAAAAGTAAAAATTTATCTTTTCATCAAATGACATCATTTGGAAGAGGTAAATCACAGAGGAGCATTTATAATACATGTCTTGATAAAGATCATAATTATAATAAAGAACTTCAAAACATTGGCTAAAATGAATGCCACCAAAAACATAAGCAGAACACTTATATAGAATAAATATTAAAATGGTCAGTTTACCTTTTAAAATGTCCATTTTTATTAACTAAGAAAAAATTCAATTGTTTGAACAAAAGGCTAAAGTTTCTTTTTAATTTAACATAAATATTCATAAGAATATAGAACACTATAAATGCTCACAAATTTGTTTCTCCCTTTGGAAAATGTTGATCAATGTCTGTCAGTACTGAACATGCACACACCTAAGACTTACAATTCCTCTCCTGGTTACATACACCCAACAGGAATGTACACATACATGCACCACAGACATCCAAGTAGCACCCAAAAACATGTCTGACATGGATAAAAAGCAAACAACCCAAGCTTTTGATGGTAGAACGGAAAATTAATTTATGTGTGTCTATGTAGTATGATGCCATATGGTGCTGAAAATGGCTCCACTGTTGTTATTCCAGAATCTGACTGTAGCAACATTATGTATGTATTTCAGAAATAGTGCTAAGAGAAAGAAACCAGATGGAAAACACTGTGTATTGTATAATTCCATTGACAAACAATTAAAATTCAATTATGATAGGGGAACTCCATTTGCTTTCAGCTGTATGTCCTAAGGTTGGGTCTGAGAAGGATTCAGGGAGAGCTAACAAATGTTTCTTGCAATGGGTGGTGATCACAAGGATGAGATCAAGTTATGAAAATTCACCACTGGCTCTCTTTTCTGTATGTATGTTATACTACATAAGAACTTTACTTTAAAAATCACGATGGACCTAAAAGAACATTTATTGATAAACAGGAAACCAACAAATTATAAAGAGAAAGGATAAATAAGTTTTTCTTAGATAGTTAAGTTTAAGAGCTGAAAATTCCTAAGAATCAGAGTCAAGTCATGTTTATACACTCCCTAGAAAAGGAGCAGCTCATGAAACTCCCCCGTACCTCCAGACAGTACTTCAGAGTTCTAGAAACCCAGCCTAGTAGGGTCAAAGAGCCTGAAGATTTAAAATGCTTTGAATGTGAGCAGAAAAATAGAAAATGAGTTTCTCTGTGGTCCGCTAAATGGTAATGTGAGGAATATAACGATTCCTTATTCAACCTTGCTTATGCATCAGAACACTGCCTGACATGTAATAATAGCTATGTGGGAAACTGTAGGTATGGATCTCTGAACTAGACTGAATGAGAGATCAAAATGGTGCAAGTCGTGCATTAGAAATATGTAAATTTTTAAAATTTCCAAAGAAGATTAGTTAAGGATTAGAACAAAGAGACTTTAGGAGCTCCCTGACAGAAGGAATAATGACAATAATTTTAAAAACTTAGCTTGACTTTCTAGATCTATGCTTATTTTTTTTATTTTAAAATGGAGTAAAATCAAACACAACAAAACAGAACAGAATGGGACTTAAGAAAGCACAAACTTCAAAGCTAGACAACCAGAGATCCTCACTATCTGTCATATTGTCTCTTGTTTTCCTCCAAATGGTTGTTCTCACCTTTGCATATGGAGAGCTCGTACTAAATAACATAGCCAATCTTTTCACAAGATGTGTAGTTCACTTGCTCCCACTTGCTAGGGAGGAGGGAAGGGGAGGAGGGACTCGGGATGGGGGACAGGACGACATGAGATGTCTGATTCTCAGCCCACATGCAGGCAGGATCACAGTCGCCCTCCAGAGACGGGAAGAGTTCCTTGTTCTCCCGGCACCCTGAGTCAACCGCTAGGTGCAGGTCCCGATGCACCAGGGTCTCTCTGCTTCAGGCTGCCGAAAGTCGGCCACACTCACAGCCGCCCCCAGAGAGGGGAGGAGCTCCTTGTTCTCCCTGCACCCCAAGTCAACCGCACTGTGTAGGTCCCGAGGCGCCAGGGTCTCTCCCCCTGCAGGCCCCCTAAAGTCCGCCATACTCATCTGCTATTTCTTTCTGATGAATTGACCATTCCATTTCCAAAGTTCTGAAATGGCCAACAGACCACAGAAAGAATTCTCTTTAGGCTCCTATTTAAAACCAGCAGCTACAGAGATCTGCTGGCCTTGCTTCAGGGCCATTTAGATCTATGCTTATATCGACAGATTCAACCAACGATATTTTTTTTACCATCAATATTGGTTGAGTGCAGACATTTTTCTTGTCATTCTTTGTAACAAATATTTACATATCACTTGCTTGCATTAGGTATTATAAGAAATTTAGGTGATTTAAAATATGCAAGAAGAAGTATGTACTTCTTGTGAAAATATATTGCCACTTTATCTAAGAAACTTGGACATCTACAATCTGATTTTGGTGCAGATCAAGGGTCCTGGAACCACTGTCTCATAAATACCCAGGATGGCTGTACTTCTCCTCTTAGTTTGCAGATTACGTGACATCTGCCCTGAGAGGCCTTGGTTATCTAGAGTCAGCCTTGGGAAGATTAGTAATTACACACAAGAAATGCAGAGAAAGTAACAGCTGGTTTCTGAGAGGCAAAGAGAGCAGCAAAACAATAGGTACCAGACTAGCCTATGGTCTTAAAATTTTTCCTCAAATCACCTAATTCCCCTTTAGCTGAACTTCACCTTGTCAGACTGAGACCCTTGGGATCACTCTTTTCCCTGATTCTCCAGCCTGTCACTGAGGCTTAGGGATTTGCTCTTTATCATAGATGAGTCCTCTGCCTTATTGTCTTTCCCCTGAGTTTCAGAACTTTCAAACTCCTATCATTAGGCCCACCAGAATGAACCCCAAATTTCTTCATTAAAAAAGACATCTCTGCCAGGACCCATGAGACACTGCTTTGACTTGTTTAGCAAAAATCAACAGTCAGTCCGAAGGATTTGTCTCTGGATTTTCTTCACAAATGTCAAGCACAGTCAGTGTCAAGTTCACAGCTGAGAGGTTTGTGACTAAAAGATTAGATCAAGAAAACATCTCCCACAAAGTTCAATTCCTCCTCTTCCCTTAGAACCATGGCAAGCCCATTGCTAGAGTTTAAGAATAGCTGTTTCACTTCCTTTACTACTAACTGAAGGTTTAGAAATGATCACCTCAGGTCTGGGAATTAATCACCAGTGCTTAAAAGCAACTAGGTGGACAAAAATCATTAAGATTAGCTGCAATCATGCAGATTCCTTATTCTCTCTCTCTTTCCAGAAAGCTATATATGCACAGGATTATACTTTAAGTGAATTCACAACCCACAAATAAGGAGAGAATCTTAGGACTTTTAAAGGACCAAATCAGAGAGGTCTCGACACCAAGAATGTGAGTTGCAGACTTACTGCTGAAGGAAGGAAAAGGCAGAAAGCAAAAACAAAACAAAACAAAAAAAGTTTCTCATGATCTGAGATGTACTTTTCCCTATCTCAGCTTAAATTTTCCTACAATTATTCAAAATTTGAAACACCAGGACCAATATTCCCACCCCACCCGCACTTATTTTACCAGCTGATAAAGTTTTAGTACTGGCTACATGTGGCTAACCATTAAAGTGAATTCAAAACCAGACTTTCAAAAGTAACACTTAAGAAATTCACCCTAAATTCAGCCTATGTCTTTTTCCTTTTGTTTCTTGATGCCCAGTTATGCTGCATGAGTTACACATTTGTAAGTTAAACGGCTGCCATTCAGTATTTCACACTCCATCTCTAGGTTCAGACAGATGGGACAGTAGGTAATTCAGTGCCAGAAGTGTCACCTATCACCCCACTCTGGGCAGCAGCTGACAGTGAGATGTTTATTTGGATTCTGAAGGTAGCCTCAAAAATATGCATAAGATAGAGAATTTGGGTATACATGAGAAACACTGAATATTCCTTTGGGAAAATATTTGCGGATATAAAATAAGTAGACAGTGGTTGAATTACATGGAAATCTCTCTAAGGTAAACTATCAATCAATCAATCAGTCAATCAAAAATCATTCTTTGAGCTCCCCACTATGTTCTTGGTGGATTGTGACATACGCTGTGAAGGTATAACGCCATTTATGAATGAGCTGAAATAAGAAACAAGTATCCTGTTATGTGCCTGACTGTAAGTTGAACAGCATTTCAGAGACAGTGAAATGAGTATTGCGTCTTTCAGCTATATCTCTTAATTACCTGCTGCTGGCCCAGTAGTAGTGCTGGCAATATGTAAGGGTTCCAGAAATAAGTTAACATTTCAATATTTAGTTCCAGAACTATACTCTACTTTCTCATTGGGCACTAGTCACAGCGCCAGAAATACTAACTGTTGCTCATTGCCAAGCCTTCTTCTCCTTGGTTTTCCAGTTTATTTATATTACCTGCTTCTAATCTATTATGGTTTACACCTAAATGTCCCCCAAATGTCTCCTGTGCTCAGAAGGTGATTGGGCCATTGGGACCCTATAGCTGGTTTGCTGTTAGGAAGTGGGACCTGGCTGAAGGTGGGTCACCAGGACCCAAAAGAGTGTGTTCTTGTCCCCGGATCCTCTCTGCTCTCTATTTCCTGGCTGTCACGGATGGGTTTAAACCCATCCTACACCATGCGTTTACACCATGCCATTTTGTCTTAGAGCCGCCTGCCACTGATCAAAACTGTGAGCCAAAATAAACCCCTCCTCCTTTAAATTGCGTCAGATATCTCATCCCAGTGATGGAAAAGTGACTGAAACACATGGCGCATTGTGAAACCATCTCAGATGCAGCTTCTCTCTTCTTCTTAGTCTCTTCACAAGTCCAGGCTACTTTAGTATACCCAGTTGTGACTCTACTTAGAATAAGTTATTCTGTTGGGAACACAGAATCTCTATTTCCTTCTGTTTCTCTCTCACAAACACACACACACACACACACACACACACAGAGCAATTCCTTGGTTTTACCCATCACCCCCTTTTCAAATTGAGACTATCTAAGGAGTTGTTCTAATTAGTAGATATTTACTGTAGACAAATAGTAGGTCAATACTTGGTTTTTCTGAGTGTTCATACAACAATAATAATTTCATTTCTATACACTAGGGTAGTACTTCATTAGACCTTAGGTTTTATTAATATTCAGTTTGTATTCAATGTTCTAATTGATACTGAATTTATTACTATAGCCAAGATGTCATAGTTATTGCTATTAATTGATTTTCTTGAAATTCCACTATTTATATTGCTTGGGGTCAATTAATAATACTGTGGCCCAATACTGAGAGAACTAGACCAAACACACTGCAAACTTCCATCTCAAGTAAATGTAGATGGTTGGACACTGGAACAGAGGCAGAGGTCAGTCCTTGACCACACCCAGAAAAGCATATTAACTAAAGTACATGTTAACTAAATAACTAAAAGAATAAAGTACTAGAAATAAAACTTTCCACTGAAACAAACCTACAAACCTAAATGCAAAACAAACAAGCAAAAATATAAACATGAAAAATAAGCAACAAAATGCCTCCAAAAACTCCTCTCTCAAAGCTGATAAGTGGGGCATTGATGGGAAGTCATTAAAAACCTCACCTCAGAATTATTTGAAATAGTATCAGAGGAGACAACAAAACAGTTCAATGTGGCAGTTGACAGGATCACAGAAAATAAGTAAGAAGATATTTGGCCAATTAAAAAAATTACCAGCAAGTCTAAAGTAGACATTAATAAAAAGATGGAAGGGACTGGTGATTTAGCTCAGGGGCATGAGCGCTTGCCTTGTGGTTTTGAGTTCGATCCCCGGTACCAAAAAAAAAGATGGAAGACCTAGACAAAATGATGTAAAACATCTATGAACAGTATAGAAAACAATTAGAGTCCATAAAAGAGCTTCAGATAAAAATTTGGAAGATTAAAAATTCTACTGAAAGTATGGGTAGCAAAAGTGACCAGTATGAGGAGAGTCTTAGAACTAGAAGACAGGGCTATTGCCTTTGACCAATGAATGAGATATATTATAAACAACAGCAAAATATGAAAAATGGATCCAACATCTCTTAGATGTTGCAAAGATTGATCAGAATTATTGAAAAATCAGAAGATAGCACAAATGGCATGTAAAATCTGCTCACTGAAATAATAGCTGAATATTTTCCAAATAATATTTTCCAAATTAAGAGTTTAACATACAGAAGCAACTGAATACTAAATAGCCATGATCATAAAAGTACCTCTTCATGACACACCATAGTGAAAATCCTGGAAATCCAATGAACAGAATCTTAAAAGTAGTTAGAGGAAAACAACAAATCAGTTATAAAGGAAGATTCATTAGGATTACAGTAGACTTCTCAATACAAAGCTAAAAGAGCAGGAGACTTCAGAGTGAAGCATTTCAAGCATAAAAGAGAACAAGTCCCAACCTAAACTGACATATCCTGCATGACTGTCTTTCAAAATTGATGAAGATACTTTCATGATGAATAGCGCCTAACCAAATTCATAACCACAAAATCAGCACTCCAAAAAATTCTCAAGGATACCCTAGAAAGAGACAATGACAAAATTCTAATGGAAACAATATACCAAGTAATGTGAGGAGTTGTGTAGAAGGGAAAACAGGGAGTTCACAAAAGGAAAATAAGGCGTGTACCAGCTGTAATCCCCCCTCAAAATATAGACTGCAAAAATGGATCAAGAAACACTCAAAAGTGTACTGTATATAAGAAACACATGTAACCCAAAAAGAAACTCATAGACTGAAATTAAAGAACAAAACAGAATATTCCATCAAACAGGGACCTCTCTCCCAAAAAGCATATGTAGTTATCTTACATTCAGACAAAGTAGATTTCAAGCCAAAACTCATCAAAAGAGTCAAAGAAGTTCACTACACACTGGTTAAGGGAGCAATCCAACACGAAGAGATAACAATTATTGACATATAAGCACTAAACAATTCATAACTTCATAAAATAAGTAGTACTAGACATACTATCAAAATGCACATTGACACAATCCACAGTCAGGGATCTCGCCACCCTAGTATCACAAATGAGCAGATTGACTAGACAAGAAAAAAAATCAGTTAGAAAAAACCTTCTAACAAATGAACTTGGTAGATATCTACAGTGCTCCACCTAACTGCAGAGTACACATCCTTTTCAGCACCAAATGGAACTTTATCCAAAATAGACCATGTATTATTAGTCAATAAATCAGTCTCAAGTAAATATAAAAGAATTGGAATTATACCTTGCATATTACTAGACTATAAAACAATGAAGTTAGAAATCAACAACAAAAGAAAATACAGGAATTATGTGAATACAGAAAAACTAAGCAACATACTCTTAAACAGTGACTAACAGATGAAATCAAAGAAGAAACAAGACAGTCTCTAAAATTAAATGATAATGCCAGAGCAACATATCAGAATTTATGGAACACAAACAACCCAGCTCTAAAAGGGAAAGTCATAGCTGTGAATTCCCACATCACAAAAGCAGAGCAAGCCTAAATTAATAATGCACCTCAAAGCCCTAAAAAATAAAAACAACCTAAACCTAAAACCAGTACAAGAAAGGAAATTATAAAAATTAGAGCAGAAATCAGTGAAATGGAGACCAAAAAAGAATATAAGGAACTGATGAATCTAAGAACTTGTTCTTCAAAACAGTAAACAAAATAGATGTCTTTAGTCAATCTAATCCATAAAAAGGATAAAAAAGACCTAATTCAATAAAATTAGAAAAGAAAAAAGATTAATAAAAACAGACTCTGACAAAATAATTAACAACTACTTCAAAAACCTGTATGTCAATAAGTTGGAGAATTCAGAAGAAGTGATTATATTCCTTGATGCATATGAATTAACAAAATTTAACCAAGATTTTAAAATCCTGGGCAATCCAATAAAAGGAAATCAAACCAGTAATAAATAACCTACCAATTTTTAAAAATGCTATAAAGATTTTTGAGCTGTATAAAACTACTTAACTGTATAAAAACTTCAGAGAAGTTCTGACACCAATGTACTCCTGAAGATTCTTAATGAAATTGAAAGGTAAGGAGTATTCCCAAAGTCATTCCTAGAAACTACCATTATCCTATTTCTAAAACCAGACAAGAATCTAACCAAAAAACTATAGACCAATCTCTTTAATGAATATTGATGCAAAAATCCTCAACAAGATACTGACAAACAGAATGCAGCTAATCATCAAAAAGATACACATTATGCTCCAGTAGGCTTCATCTAAGACATGCAAGGATGGTTCAACATATGCAACTCAATGTAGGTAATAAATCACATAAACAGGAGCAAGGACAAAAAACTCGTAATTATCTCAATAGATACAAAAAAAGCCTTTGACAAAACTCAAAATCCAACTCATAAGTAAAAAAATAACTTGAAGAAAAGAATTATAAAAGGAACTTATCTCAGTATGATAAAAATCTATTTATGAAAAACCTACTGGCAACATCATGTTAAACATGGAAAACCTGAAAGCTTTCCCTCTAAAATCAGGAACAAGACAAGGATGTCCTCTACACCACTCCTGTTAAGCACAGTACTTGAAACATTAACTACAGCAATTATCTAAGTAAGAGAATGAAAGCACTGTGTTTAGGAAAGGAAGAAGTTAAATTATTATCATTTGCAGATAATATAATCCTTTGCAAAGTAGATCTCAAAAAAAATCTACCAAAAGATTCAGAATGAACAACCTAATTCATTAATACTGGAGGACAAAACATCAACACACAAAAATTAATAGCACTCTTATACATAAATAATGAACCCACTAAAAAAATAGGGGGAAATACCATTCAAAATAGCATGGAGAAAAATTAAATACTTAGAAATTCACCTAACAAAGGAAATGAAAGATCACTTCAAAAAAAAAAACTGCAATACTCTGAAAAAAGAAATTGAAGAGGACATCAGAAAATGGAAATACGCCCCCTGTTCCTGATAGAACCAATGTAGTCAAAATGACCATACTTTCAAAGTTGATGTACAGATTTTGAATACTTCTTTGTGGAAATGAAGATTAAGCCTAGGGCCTTGCACATACTAGTCAAGTGCTCTACTACTAGATTATATCCCCAGCCCTTGTTATACAGATTCAATGCTATTCCAGTCAAAATTCCAGCTGCATTCTTCCTGGAAATAGAGAAAAGAATCCAAAAATTAACATGAAGCCATAAGAGACCCAGAGTAGCAAAAGAAATCCTGGGTAGAAAGAGCAAAATGGAAGGCATCACAATCGTGAATTAAGTTGTATTACAAAGCTACAATGTTAAAATATATATATACTAGCACAAAAATAGACATAAGCATCAGTGGAAGAAAATAGAAGATTCAGAAACAACCCCAAGCACATTCACCTATTTGACAAAGGCACCAAAAACACATACTGGAGGAGAGACAGACTGTATAAAGAATGTTGGGTGAACCAGCTATCCGCATGCACATCACTGACCCCTGCACCGTATCTCTCACCTCATACTAAAGCAAAATCAAATGAATAACAGAACCAAATGTTAAACAAAAATACCTAACCTGCTGGGAGACAAAATAGGTAAAACTCTTGAAGTTGTGTGAATAGGTAAGGAATTTCTGAACAAAACTCCAGTTGCACAGGAAATAGTTCCAAGAATTAACCATTGGGATTATATAAAATTAAAAATCTGCACAGCAAAACAATCAACCAATAGGGTTAAAATACAGCTTACAAAGTGAGAAAGTCTTTTGCCAACTATTTCTCAGAGTATTAATATCTAGACTATACATAGAATACACAAAATATATATAGAATACTCCAATATTAAAGACTCAATAAAAAAATAGGTAAGTGAAAAGAATAGACATTTCACAGAAGTAAAAATGACTAATAAATATGTGAAGAAATGTTCAACATTGCTGGCCACTAGAGGAATGCAGATTAAAACAACAGTGAGATTCCATTTTAAACTATAAAGAATGGCCATCATCAAGAAATCAAATAAAAACATGCCTGTTGACCCAGGAATGAATACGACGATGTGGAGTTTTTTAAAATCTAATGGAGTACTACTCTGCCATAAAGAGGGATAAATCTAAGGCATTTCTAGGTAAATGAATGCAACTTGAGACCATACTATTAAGTGAAATAAATTGGACTCATGTGTAAACATCACATTGCCTCCCTGGTATGAGAAACTGAAAGAGTAAATAAGGGTTAAAATGAATAATACATATTACGAAATGGGAAGAAATGGTTAAAAAGGAAAGGGGAAATAGGTTGGGGGAAAGGGAAAACAAGGAAGGGAAAAGAAAAAAATGATTCAAAAAGGATAAAATGAGAACAAAGCTTTGTAAGTAGTGAGGGGAAGAAGGGTTGAAGGCAGGAGAGGTCATTTGGAAAAAGAGAAATCAAAATGCAACATGTACATATACAAATTCCCTATGATGAATATGATCATTACATGCGTCTAAAATGTACCAGTAAACTTAATTTTATACATACATAAATAAGTGCTAGAAAGAATGGAGAGCCGGGGATTTAGCTCAGAGGCATAAGCGCCTGCCTTGCAAGCGCATGGTTCTGAGTTCAATCTCCGGTACAAAATAAAATAAACTAAAAAATGAAGAAAAAGTAACTATTCTAAACTGTTTGTGGGAACATAAATTACTATAATCGCTATGGAATTCAATGCAGAGATTCCTCAAAAAACTAAAAGTAGGTATTTTATTTGACTTTGCTATTTCCCGTCCAGCTATCTTCCCCCAAAAGTTAAAGTTGTCATATTGCAGGGATACATACGTGCCTGTGTCTATAGCCGCACAATTCATAATAGCTAAATCTTGTCCATCCACCAACAAATGGAGAAAGAGGTAGTTACACATAACAGAGTACTGCTCTTCCATACAGAGACATAAACTTGAGTCATCTGCAGGAAAATGGCTGCACCTGGATACCACAATGTTAAGTGAAATAATTAGACACATAAGCTTAAATATCATACAGTTTCTCTACTATGAGAAACCCTGAATAAAAAATAAAAAGCAAAATAAAAAAATAGATAAAAGGAAGTAAGGAGATTCATCATTCTCGAAGGGGAAGGCGGAGGGAGAGAAGAGACCACGGATGAAAAAATAAATAGGATGTGTTATGTACATGTACCTACTCCACATGAAGAATGTAGTAGTACTGTAAACATTACAAAAATAAAGAGAATTAAAAGATGGCTGGAGGTGGAAGAGAAGGAAGGAAAGAGGATGAGGAGTTAAAATGTGTGTACACATGCACCAATGTTCCACAAGGTATGTAAATATTACATACTACACATATGTATAAATAAACTAAAATTAAATTTTTAAAATAAACATTCACCACAAAAGGGAGTTACATGAACCCAGAGGACATTTGGAAATCTTCTCTCCAACTAAGTATATGCTCTGCTCCCGAGGAATAAAGAAATGCAGCCTGATTTCCTGGGACACCACAGCCTGGGCTTGCTTGAGGGAAAAGGGAACCGTCTCATGGCCCGCTCACACTCAGTTCCACTGGGACACCAAATTACAGGTAAAAAACACTGTAGCAGACGCTCAGCAATCAGGGTCTGAGTCAACACTTCATCCATGTCCAACTTTACCCCCTGTTTGTGCTTCTCCATCACCAAGTCTCACTCTTCTTCTTGTATCTCCTGTTTTTTAACTGACTGCTCAGCTCCAAGCTTCCAATATTTGACTCCATTTCTTGAACTCACATGTAAAATGTGATTCCATTTCTGCACCTTAGCCTGAGCATTCCATAGGAAATTTATGATTTATTGGGTGGTGTACACAGAACAAAACTCAGTACCCAGTGCCACCAGAAATGGGAAACCTTTAGTAATAAACTCAGTTACCTGGAAGGCTGGTGGTTGGAGCTTGGGGTGTTAGGAAAGGAAGAGAATTCCAGTCAAGGAAACAGGAAGAACAAAGCCCGGAGGCTCAGAGTGGTCAGCTGGATCAGAGCATGTGTCTAATATAAACAGTACTCACGGAAAGGTGAACACAGCAAGAAACAAAGAGGCTTAACGCAGGCGTCACTGAAAGCCCTTGTCCTCCAGATATTCTGGAAATTTCCTGTGGCATGGAATGACCAGCTAGGTAAGGGTTAATTAGGATACAGTGTACCCTTACTTCTACTAGGGAGTGCAGTATAACTGAGGACTACCCTACCATACACACACACACATATGAATATTTTAGGTAACAAATAAAAGCCTGTCTAACCCAAGAGACCCCCCCCCTTTTTTTTTTTTGAGACTTTTTTGTTTTGTTTTGTTTTTTGTTTTTTGTACCAGGGATCGAACTCAGGACTACGCGCTCGCAAGGCAGGCACTTATGCCGCTGAGCTAAATCCCCAGCATTGAGACATTTTCTTAACAAAGTGATTTCGGAATTCAATAGCCCTGAGACAGTATTATCTCCCACAAAAAATTCAAGCTTGGGAAAGTTTAAGCTACTCTTTGTATTGGATCACCCAATTTTACATTTAGTGTAACATCAGTATCAAAAGTCAAGAAGATATTTGGAAAATTATATTGAGGGTCCCACAATTCCTAGACCACTCCATAGATGCTTTCAAATTACAAACCAATTGAAAACCACAGCCATGCATTTCAAATTTCAGTGACTTAATGGGCTATGAGTAAGGAAATATGTCTTTATTTTTACAGTGAAGTGAAAGAAATAGACATGTAGAAACCCTTTCATTTTACTCTTTTTGAACTCTTTCTCTAGAACAGAATACTTGTAGTTCCACAATTTCCAGAGTATTGTGTGTGTGTATGTGTGTGTGTGAGAGAGAGAGAGAAAGAGAGAGCACTTCAGTTTCCTACTATATGACAAGAGACATCAAATTATAGGCATTATGTATCAAAAAGTCAAAGACAGACAAAAATGTACACTTTATATTGAATTTAAAATACTCTCAGGGATCCCATATTAGAAAACATTGTAAAGGATCAAGAGGAGAACAAAATAATGAAAATGTAATGAATTTTTACTGAAAATAGTCATTTTTTGTCTGTTTTAGAACAAGTGAGACTCTGCTGTGGTAGCAAACAACTCTAAATTTCCCAGGCTTAACCCAACAAAAGCTGATATTTTGCTCATGGAAAGTCTACTAGATTTCAGTACCTTTCCTAGGCATCACTACATGATCAACTTTAAGGTTTACATTTCTTTGGTTTCACAGATGAAGTCCTCCTCCAGAAATGTCACTGCAGTAGAACCAAGGGAGGTCCTTGGTGGGTTTTTAACTCTTCCAGCCCAGATGAACAGACTTCTTCTTTACTCACATCCTGTTATCCAGAAATAGTCAATCATAAACCTGCAAAATTACAAAGAGATCAAGGATCACAGGATAGGAATACTGCCCAAAGAAGAGAGGTAAATGGGCAGCCAAGAAAGAAGTAGGAATTTAAAAAGAAAAAAATCAAATGGAACTTATAGGATAAGGCGGGGAAAATGACAATAAACCAACCACAAATTTAGAACTAAGAATCTTTAAAATCTAAAGTCTCACCTCAACTCTCCTCACATGTTGTAGATTTGTTAGGTTCTCCCAAAAAGCTTGCTTAACTAAGGAGAGAGTCTAGATAGCTGTGGAGAGCAACTTGAGAATAAAGTTCTTGGGCAGGAGAAGTTGGGAAAAAATATGTGTCCGTCAGCCATAAACAAAAGAAGAGCCTCATAGAAATGCAGAGTACACTACATTTTTTATATAAAGCTCATAACAACATGAGAATGTCATCTTTATTTCTATTTATAGACACAGAAACATTCAGAACTTCCTTGTGTAAGATTTGACCTAGATCTCCTGGTGAAAAAGGAACCAGGAACCAATATCAGAACTCAATCCTGGAAATCTGTGACAGTAACTCAACCCTATCAGTAATTTTGACAGTTCTATAACTCAGTTTCTCATGGGTAGCACAAAACTAGCACCAGCTTTACCGCCCTGCAACAGGTAAGTGTTTTAAAAGGGTCATGGCCCTCGAATAAATAACTAACCAGAATATCACCATACATCCAAAGTGGCAGTGGTATCTAGCGGTTCCTTCCTTTTGCCTTTATAATTCCTTAGGTCACATGTTCACAAGGCCATTTACTGTTTTGGCATTATTTCCTAAGTGAAAACAATCCGGTAATAGTATGCATTTCTTACCAGAAACACTCCATACATTGTTGGAGGGTGTTTCTACGTTACTGAAGCCCAAGGTTATTTCACCTAAAAATTATATATGTTTACATACATGCTTGAGGATAGTTCATGATGTGTTGGTATGCAAATATTTGTCATTGTCACATGTGTTGCTGTATACACAGTCCCACCTCTGTGGCCCGTGTGTCTACTCCCTAGAATCTGGAGAAGACGGGCAAAGTGAAGGCAGGCCACAAGAACTCAGCAGCCTCCTGTATTTGGATGCTCAAGGCAGCAGCCATCTATCAAAGAAAGTGTATTGAACTAAATGGAGGGGTTTTTTAATAAGAGGCAAGGGGGTGCACTTTACCTAATAAAAAAAGAATAGAGGGACCCTGGCTGTGGCTAATGTGCATAAAAAATTCAGCCTGTCAGATCCTCACTTTTCTAATTCAGTAATCTAAATAATTTATTTGACATTTTAGCTCAAGATGACCTTTCTTAGGAAAAAATTACTGTTTTAAACTTTTAGCAAGTGCAACCCCAGCTACAGAATCCCTATTGAAGTCTGCATTTTCCCAAATGAGCAAAGGTTAATCTCGTCGCGCTCCAACACATTGCTGACCCTTTTAAACAGTTTGCAAAATGTCATTTAATTTTTTAATCTAATTTCAATTATATTGCAATATTTGAGTTCAGTATTTGGTCAGGTTTGGAGTGGTGATATCAGATTCCAGTCAGGTCCTATCTAGAGAAATTTAGGCAAAGAATTTAGTTAACAAAAAAAAAAAAAAACAGATGTTGGGGTCATGCATCTTTCTGATGGTTTGAAAATATATATAAATTCAAAATCTTGCATAATATATTATAAAAGCATGGATAATTCCTCTTACGGATTAGTAAATGCAGACTAGATGATCACTTCTTGTGAGAAACACTGCAAGAAATCCAGGGTATCAAAATGTATGAATGATACAATTCGTTGTTAAGCTAAGCTATTCGAAGGAAAGCCACGTTTGCTAGGTGTGGTGCTGCATTCCTGTAATCCCAGTACTCAGGAGGCTGAGGCAGGAAGACTGCTGCTAGTTCAAGGCCAGCCTCTGCTACATAATGAGTTCAAGGCTCTCCTGAACTTCATAGAGAGACCCTGTCTCAAAAAGGCAAAAACATGCCCTAAGCCAGCCGGTGTTTAACGTATCCTCAGATAGCATTCCAGGACAGTTCAGCTCAAATCTCTATGGTGACAGACTGTACTGTCATCTATTCCACAAGCAGTTAGGGAAATCCCACCCTTTTCTCTCAGAAGTCATTCTCTTAGCTTACCAGCAAATAAGAAAACCAAAACCAAAGAGGTAAATTTATTACGATGAAGACGTTTGGATCTTTCACTCCATACAATAATGCACAATTTCACCACTGTGTTCTAGAAAGCTGATTAGGGCGATGTAGAGATATTGCAATGACTTATTACTCAGACTTTTCTCCTACCAACTGAAAGATAATATGGTTTGGGCTGGGGATTCAGTTCAGTGGCACAAGTGTCTGCCTGGAAAGCGCGAGGTCGTGAGTACAATCCCTGGAACGCTAAATTAATTAATTAATTAAGTAGCACAATTCGATGCTCTAATTTTACAAACATCCCCCCTTTTTTTCAAGATCACTTATTGCCATTTTAAAGCGATGTTCCCATGGGAAGCTGGGTGGCTTAAGTTTCTGTTATAGGCAAGTGTAGAGTATCACTGGTGGCTGTGTCAGTAATGTGAGGAGAGTGAACATCATTCCAAGATACAATAGCTTAGTTCCCTTGCTCTCTTCTCAGTATCACTGCTCTTGGTACAGCATCCCCCAGGCGCCTACCATCCTTAGATTCTTTACCTTTGGACGTTGCATTTCTCTCCCATAAAAATACCTATGAACCATGGTCTTGGAAATTGCGTCACTAAAGGGATTTCTGTACACAACCTTATGAGGAGGAGTTAGTCTTCCGCCTCACCTCACACTACCGCTTAGGCCAAATGTGTCTCTGAGAGAGATTCAGACGCATATGAGGATATTTGTTAATTTTGATTTTTACTTTTGGAGGATTTTCTGAAAAGGGACTCACCATGTAGTGCGGGCAGCCTCCAACTTGCCACTACCCTCCTGCTTCAGCCTTCCAAGTGTTCGGATTGGGGATGTGTGCCATTATACCAGGCTAATCATTTTTACCTTAAAACATACATTCTTCCAGGTCCTATCATCAGTGCAAAGTGTGTGAAGTCTAGCACACCACGCTGCTTCGTAATGAAAAACCACCCACTTTAATTATACCCACGGAGGGAGATCGCAGATGGAGATGTACCCCAGAACCACTCAGGGACACTGGTCAAGACACATGCAGCGCAGCGCTCCTCAGATCTCACCAAATCACAGGATCCGGGTGTGAGCCCACCTCACAGCTTTTTAAATAGCCTTTCAGATGTCCTCAGTGCTGCTTATGCCTGGTTAAGTGTATCTAGTGACCTACGTAAGTCTTCACATGGGTTATCGAGCGTAACTGAAATGCTAAATGAATGCGTACTCTAAGAAAGAGAATTCTCATTATATCTTGGTTGACTGATAATCACTCTTGTCTCCTGAAATATTTAAAACAGACAACAAAGGTCCTGGGCAAAAATAATTCCACAGAAATATTTTCTTATGGTCACCCTGATCAGTGTTTGGAATGTTTACTATAGAAAGTGCAGTTACTAGACATAGTGACCTTTCACTTAACAAAACTGCATGGCAAATCAATCTTGTATAAAAATTTCATGGTATCACATTTTCATGCTACCCAAGGACATTTTTCTGGGAGTTACACCGGAAATCATCACCCCAAACTTCCTGTCACTGATCACACTGTTTACTCTAAGACAAGCTTTACCATTTTTCCAGCAGCCAAGCTACTTTTGCTGTTCCAACACTCATCAAACTGGAATCCGATGCTGTCTGTGCTCACCAGAGACAGAGGGGAAATAGTACCACTGTTTCCTTGGCATTGAGGAAAAAAAGAAAATGAAACCAGCTTCCCTCTTTGAAAATCAATACTTCCATATGAAGGCTGAGTGGCTTGGCCCCAAAATGTTCTGACATCTTGGGAGAGCTCTTTCAACAAGTAGATGTACCCCTTTCATCCATCAATATGTCCATGCCCAAAGAGGGCTTGTTACAAAGCCTTCCTGAGATCTCCAAATCTGCTCCCCAAGTTGCATTTAGTTCTGAGAGCTATCAAACTTGACTTACAAGTTTCCACCTCTGATTACAGAGTAATCCGTTTCTTTTTACTCATCCTTTCCCTAAAATGTGACTTCCATTCAGTACTTCTCCCCATCCCTATAGTCAACCATCCAAACACCTTTTCCCTGTAACATGACTTCCAGACGGCCCCTGCCTGTCCTACCTATAGTCTCGGCACCACGCAACCCTTTGCCAGACCTGCTCCAGGAAGCACCACCACAGATAAATCATTTTACAGAGAGAGAGATGGAGGGAAAGAAGTTCCTTCTGTTCATAGCCTCATGCCCGAGAAGGCAGACTGCGATCACTCTCTATGCCAACCCTTCCATTGTCTTCTCTTAGAATTTATTCCATGTTTTCAACCCATTCCTCTCTTCTAGCCCCTTCTCAATCTGCAGAGATTGATTATTATGCTCTGTTTGTTTTCTTATGTTTTGCCATACCACACCATTGCTCGATTTTATTTTCCAAATCCTCTGTCTTTTCTCCTAACAACTCATTCCCTCATGCAGCTCTCAGAACCTAGCTTCTACAGTTGTTCTTAGTCCATCTCCATTGTTAACGCTTGTATACTTAATGGCTACTTTGCCGTCTTTTATTTCCTTGACCTTTGAAGAACACCAATGATCATGCCTTCTGTGTTAATACCCTACCTTCCTTTCCTTTCCTATCATTTATCTTTCACTGTTAATTTTTTCTTGCCTCTCTATAAACACTACCTGTTTGTCTTGTTGGCAGGCTTCTTGTACTTTTAGCTAATCTATTACACATATTTTTGGTTTGAGTCTACACAGTCACACAATCTACCCAGTCACCTCCTCCAAAAAAATCGGGGTGTTCCTCTTCCTTCTCTCCATCTGGTTCTATTAACCTCCTCCTCTCTCACTCTCCAATCTGTTTTCTCCCTGACAGTTGCACAGCCACAGTTCAGACTCTCAGCATTTCCTCCCTGCCCCTGTTTCACATTTTCATAGCAAAGACAGTCCAATATATTTATATTGAACTGAAGTTAGATCTTCAAGGAACCATTCTCATCAACAGTTTCATGATTTCATTACTTCTCACTTTGCATTCAGGAATATCTTCCTTTTCCTTGCTCCCAAGGTGAAGATTTCAAATTTCCAATGCAAGGTCCTCCACAAGACCAGCCCTTTCTCATAGAGAGTTCTGTTTCCTTCTCCTGCATAGCACCCTCTGTTAACAGTGCTGCTCTTCCTGCTTTGTAACATACTCCTTACCACTTGCCCTTGTAGACAGTAAGAGTTGCAAGGATAGGGAGAGACTATTATGTTCTATTCATCTCTACATCACTAAATTGAACACTGCAGGCATTGTTAATGACTAGTGAACAATGAACTTGTCTTTTGTACATTTCAAGAGGTGATAGAATGTGACATTAAGAGAGAGATAGAGAGCTTTCTATTTGAGCAACAGAAGTGAAGCACTATCTTTCAGGGAAGAAAGTCTGGACAGGCAGGTAGCCTGGTACTTCAATTCTTGCATTCAAGCTGTACAATTTACAAGTCAGTTAGTATTGACAACCTCAACTGAATCATCGAAAAAATGAAAACAAACAATCCACAACTCAGTTAACTTCAAAGTCTCCTTCCTCCCAGAGTCTCTGAGTTAGGTAAGGGAGAAAGGAAACTGAGAGATTTTCCAACACAACATGCAGATGCAAAGCCTAGTCCTGCCAGTTATCGTCTATAATCTTAGGTATATCGTCTTATTATTCTAAGCAGCAGTTTCCTCATCTGCAAAGTGTGTGTAATAAATATGCTCCTATCATAGGAGTATGTATGAGTTAAATCAGTTGATATAGCTATAGCATTTAAAACAATATGCAATACATGTAAATCATTTATGAAAGAGAAGACAGTTTGACCAAGAATGAACCTAAATTTGACTTGTTAGTTTCTTACTTGGATGTTGACCAGCCATGATTTAGGGTTCCCTATATTTATAAGTCAATAAATTTATGAGCGCTAAGGTGGTCTGTCTTTGCTCTCTTAAGTCTGCTGTTTTTGCCAGAAGAACCAACCATCCTTTGACACGGTTTCCAATACCAAGAAATTTAGCACTCATAGGCATGAAACTGAGCTTTCACAGGTCTACATCAGTCCATCTTTCACCAGCCCTGCAAAGGATTTCTAAATCCATGACCAGTTTTTCCTCAATTCTGGATGAAGGAGAAGATTATAGGGCATTGGAGAGAAGAGTTGCCTTTCCCTTTCTCCAGAAAGAAATCAATCAGTCTTAAATACACTTCTTATCAGGAGCCAGGAGTAAAAAGAAAAGTTTACCTTCTGAAAACCAAATTCCAATCAAATTGAGATCACTTTAAACTATTAACACATCTTCTAAGCTGATCTCCTTCCTTTTATCTCAACCTGATCCTTTAAGAGCTCTCCATGAAGGATCTTAAACTTACTCTTTACAGATCAACAGGTACTGAACGCACCTTTGGGTAAGTAAGTGCCTTTGGCTTTCTTCTATCTGGAGCAAAACCCAGGTTGACAGATTTGGTACTAGGAAGTCTCTTACCTCCATTGAAGGCTGTGTTCACTCTTCAGTGAGACTAGTCAGGTGTCCACCATCTCTCCTGCACTAAACAGATTCCATAGTTAGTGCCACCACCATCCCAGTGATGGCATGCTAGATAGAGAAGTCGAGATGTCTTGTGTTCGAGATGTCTTAAGAAGCATGCAGTCTGACAATGAGATCCCATAACTATTTCTGGGGCGGGGAGGAGGAACAAAGGGGGCTTTTGGGTTACTGGGGCCTGCCCAGGTGGAACAGGGCAGGTGATGCATCTGGCCTTCTTGGTGTAGCCACTAGGAAGAAAAGTTAGGATAGGAGATTTGGACTAATGATTACACTTGTCAAAATGAGTTAGGAAGAACTTACAAGATATTGGTGAAATTCCATTAATCTTAACTGACCTCATTATTTTTAATATCCTTTGTTTCCCTTCATTTCCCTTTAAGAATGGGGAAAGTCCATGTGAGAATTTGTGATTTTCAATCCCAATCCGCTCGCATCTAACAGTGGCACGCCCTGGGGCGGCTGTCTTGCTGTGGAGTGGACTCAGGCCAGGTGGCAGCCTCTGTCCGGGCCAGCAGAAACACGTGAGTGGGCTGGGAGGTGCGCGAAGCCCTCACCTGAGCACAATGAGGAAACCTTTCAAAGAAGCCAGCAGCCTAATTTCTTTCATTCCTCAAGGCCCTGTGAGGGGTTTTGATCTTCCCCGGGTTGTTTCTCAGCCAGCTCTCTTTCTTTGTCTTGCCCCTTTCAATGAGGAACTGCAGTTTTATTTTTCTAACCAGAAAATGTAGTGTGATGCTATAAATGTTTTCTTGCTGTTGTACTTTTCAGACTATTTTCTTCCCTGTTTTTTGGGGGCCTGAATCTGCCTTTGGTCACACTATTTGCTCCTCTATGGTCACCTCGGAGAAGATTAACCCTTTCATTAAGAAAGCCTGGCCAGGGTCAAACCACCGCCTGGCTAGGGACTCTTAACATCCCTTTGATCTCCCAGCTATGGAGAAATTATTAGCAAATTCTAAGCCTTCCCATGTGATTTGTTTTTGTAAATTTGTAGAAATTATTCCTAATCCTATTACGTGGCCTAGGGCAAACCTCCATTAAATATAGCAGACTTTTTGTTATGTGGCAGATGGATAATAAAGGAATGCTGAATGCAGCTCCATTCCAAGTTATGGGAATCTGGACACTTCATCAGCATTCACTTAATCCTCTGCCATGGCTCCGCCTTTGATGAATGCTCTCATTTATGACCACTGATGCCGCTCACTTAATTTCAGAGAAGAAAAATAATACCTAGCTGTTAATGTGAATATTTGAGTTTATGGCTGTACAATGAATAATTGTGACATTATCAAAGGAACATCTCCTTATACATTATTCAGTTGTATAGACCACATTAACCAGAGATTGGAAACTGGCAATTTTGCATCTTCCATCTTCTTGGGAACGGAGACACCATGCAGACAAAAGTCAGTGTCTCAAACCAAATTCTACCTGACAATGCGTATCAACCCGCACTATATTTTGCTCATTGTGGTGCCAATCTCCTATCTTACCAATGACATTTTTTCAAAGAAAAAGGGTATTTCCTAGAGACTCGACCCCATGCAACTTCCACAGCTTATTATCAAATAGGAAAATGTAGTCCTGGTTCCTGCTTTAATTTGGTGCCAAGGAGGATGTCTTGAGGGGCGGACTGAAAATTAAGACAGCACACCTTTGCTGCTTATACTTTATATATAAACCGAGGGGTTTTCTTCAATGTATGTTTTCACCTAGGGAGCAGGCATGAACATTGGAAAGTGATCCATGAATCACTGGGTCTTTGCTGGGTTCAGCAAGGCAGAGATCTGTGCTGGTACCATTAGGGAGAGTCATGCAGAATCACTTACTTCTCTCTTGCAGAGATAGATGTGCCTCTGCTGCAAGCCCTATGCCTTTGTTTCTGAGAAAGTAAGGCATGAGGTGTCAAGAAATGCAGGTAAAAAAATCAGATGGAGCCTTTTCATTGTACAAACTCACTGAATAGTGTTTCTAACTAAGATGCCCAGAATATATATATATATATATATATATATATATATATATATAAGTTAGGCATGGGCATATTACTTACAAATATCAAGAATATTTTATAAAAGGATCAGATTTCATTTTGCAAGACAACATATACCTGTATCAGACCAGGAATGACACCTTTGAGCTATTTATTCTTTTTAAATCCTTGCATTTTAATCTTAATATTACTTGGTAAATAGACTTTGGCATTGAGATCAGATTTCTGTAAAGATGCTTTTTCTAAATCATTGTTTGGGTAATTCTCATGAGATCAGTTATATTCATTGATGGCAAAATGCCTGGAAATATGTCTCTGAGACTGGAGAGGTACACTAAGGTAAATGAAATCAGCAATATGCGTCATTTTTCCAGTTTTACTAAGCCATAAGCTGAACATTTTCATATTCTGCTAGTTTCTACCCAAGTGAATTTATTGGCACAAAACATTAACTGGAAGATCATAGAAAAAGTATTTTAGCCCATTTCCAGGAAATTCATTATAGAAGAATACATAGCATTTATGCTTGTTCAATGCCCAGAAGCAGCATGAACAGTGCAAGAATAATCCTATTCAAAGGAAATATGGTTATTAATGCATAATGTCCACAATACACTACTAGACAGTTGAAAAAGGGTGACTGGTTGATCTTTATTTTTATGTTATATGCTATTAATAAACTGAGGAGAAAATGTGGAGTTAGTAGACAAATAAGGCTTTATCATCTATGCCCCTCAAGACTGATACTGACACCAGCAAGAATCAGGTGCATTCCCTCAGAATCACTGAGAACCACACTTAACTAAATAAATACCATTGGCCCAGGAAAATACAAAATCTTTTTCTGAAATGGACCATTGGTACACACCTTCAGCTAACATCATCATTTTGTTTGTGGTGGTACATTCAACAGTTGAAATGCCTCTGAAAACATTCCTAACACCCATCCCACCAGTATCTATCAATGGCCATTCTAGATTACCTATCTCAGGAAAATGGATCAAAAAACCCCTACAAAACAAAATTGTATGGGTTGCATACCATAACTGATGGAAACTGCCTGGACAAAAATACATACATGCATACAAGGATATACATGAATACACTCATGCATGCAAGTGTGCATACATGTACACATACATGGAACACTGATATAGAGCACAAAACTGTATCAACTCTCCTAAAGACCAGTAAATACTTCCTCAGGTACCAAATTAACACAAAGGTCTCCTGTCATTTCAAATTGCCCTATTACAAGTTCAGAGGCTGTAGGGACATTCTATGCTTGTGGCTCTTAACTCCAGGTAGTAGAATTACCTGTGATATTTCAAAAGGATCCTGACTGGACCTCCCAACTTACAGCTATCAAATTAGATTTTCAGGAGTAGAAAATTGTTTCAGAGTCCATAGAAGTGAATCTGGTTCACACCCTTCGTTGGTAACTGCTCTATGTAATTTAGCTTTAGTGTACAGGCATTGTAGGAAACAGATGTTTTGTTTTTGTTTTGTAGTTGTTGTTGCTGTGGTTGTGCTTGTCGTGTTGTTTTGTGGTGCTGAGGAGCTAACCCAGATCCTAACACATGCTAAGCACATTCTCCTCTAAACTGTGCCCCCAGTCCAGAGGATCAGCTTTAAAGTCAGACACATCCTATATTGAACTCCTAGCCTGCCTCTTATAAGCTGTGTGTTCTAAGACAAGTTATTTTAAGTCTTTAAGTCTGAGTTTACTCCTCTGTAAAATGGGTATAATCCCACTTACTTTACAAAACTATTGTAAAGTTACTACAAGCATCTGAAATACAGTAGACACATAATAATTGTAGCTATCATGCGAAGCTGACCTAACCTCTCAGAGCAGGAAGGAGCAAGAAAGGAAGGAGGAGAAAAGAAACGGAGGAAGATAAAGTTCACCAGTCCTTTCTTACTGAAAACAAACAGGATTTACTGTGCAAACAATTGACTGTTAACTTGTATTCTGAAAGCAGATCACCTTTTCAAAATAATCCTAACTCTTTGTTTCCTCCAAAAATGTCAGTGTGTGGGGGGGAAAACCAGCCAAGCTAAAGTACAATTTGTTTGCATTATCACTTAAAGCAAACAGGGAAGAGAGAAAAAGAAGGCAACACTCCACCAAGAACTTTATCTCCCTTTGAGAATATTTTAAAAGAATAAGACAAAGCCAAATGAGTCATAAGGGTAAAGGCTGTACATTATTTTCATATGGAAATGCAAAAAAGAAAATAGCGTGCATAGTGGAATTAGGTTGTGTACCATAACTGACAGAAATTATGGGGACAAAAATAAATACATACACAAACGTATATATATGAACACAAACATGAATGTAAGCAAGTGTACACATATACACACATACATGGAGCACTCATAGAGAACAAAATTACACTCTTCCCGAAACTACCTTATGTTGTTTGGGATCCTGACATGGAGCAAAGCCAGTCTCGTGGCCTTGCTGATGGTCTTACAAAGACCGCAAACACTCCAGACCCACAGCCTGAGATTTTCTACTTTGATCTCATATGCTTCCTGTCATTTTTCTTTTGTGCAAACATAGCTTACCACAAATGGGTTGGGAAGCTCACCATCTATATCGTGTGCAATAAATTATACTTTGCTGAAATGTTGCCTCGCTAAAATATACTAAGAAAGCTGTGAACAATATTTACAAATAGTTCAGATGTCACAACAAAACACCCACCACTCTTGCATTCTTACATTTTGCTATAGTAAGTGCGGTAATAGAGGATACCGCTCTTAAACATTAGAAATCTATTCTTATGGGCCGGGGATTTAGCTCAGTGGCTTAAGCGCCTGCCTGGCAAGCGTGAGGTTGTGAGTTCGATCCCCGGTACCAAAAAAACAAAGAAAAAAAAAATTTAGAAATCTATTCTTTACAGAGGCATATTTGGGATAAACTCCCTAAATTTATAGAAAAATCCTGTTATGTTCTCACTTTTCTGAAGAGTCTGCTTTCTCTAATATCAAGAGAGCAGCTTCAATTTTAGTTGCTTCCAGAGTACTTTTTTTAAATTATTATTTTGGTGCATGGTTAATTACCTGACAAAGTAGAATCCTCGGTTTGGTGCTGTTGTACACTACCATTAGTTTTTAAATTTGATGTGAACTAATCTGTGCTGTGTTGTTTCAGGGAAGAAGAAAAGAGCTGCCTTGCACGTGAGTCAAATGATCTGATTGTGTGCTTCAACCTGGGGGCAGGGGGGGCAGGTAAATGTGGCATCATAGTTCCTATGGGTCATTGGAAAAAAGGAAGCTAAATATGGTTAAAGGGACAAAAATCTATATCTTAACTCACTTGCCTTCCTTCAAAACCCATATTATTTCAGAACAAGACAAGCATGAGAAGAGTTTCCAAGTAAAATCCAACATGCAAGTGTGACACTGGATTTGAGGGGAAAAGTAGAAGTGATTTGCAAAGGAAGGGAAGATGATAGTAAGATATTTGAATATCAGTTGTGTTCACAGTGAAAGTGGTCTTCCTGTGATGCATGAAAGCAATCCGGAAAATGTGCTGCACCAAACAAAGACAAAAAGTTTTCCTATTTAACTATTCTTGATTGTGTTCATAAATTGACATTGACTCTAACATCGTGGGATTCCAAAAAGTTTGTAGTCCAGCTATTCATAATACACTGTGAGTCATGTTAAGTACTTGTTATAAGAAGTGATGATAAAAAAATCTTTTTTTATCAAGGAAGTCAAATATTTTCAAAATAAAACATTCAGATCATGGGTTGTTTGGACATTTAAGCTCAATTATCTCTCTTCCTTGCTCTTGGGTCTATTTTTTTAAATACTACCAGAGGGCATTTTTTATCACTTAGTTAAATTAACCCTGTAGTTGCATTCTGAAGGTGGTATTTTAGTTCTGCGATCACCACACACACACACACACACACACACTCGAAGGCACCATCCTCTGAGCTGCCTTTTTTGGCATGTACAGAAAACAGAATCAGGTGAAAAATAAATGTGTTTACCTACCATCAAAACACCTTTCAAGTCCAATACACGTTTTTGTTCTATTAACGCCAACACAAATATGCAAGCGCTGTGGCAAGGGGTGCTTTAAAATATAGCTAGACAGACCTATTAAAAGGCGCTGCTTTTTCTCTGCCAAATTCCTGCCTATGGGGAGCAATTAAAGTTGCCTTCCACGCACTCAAATACTGAATAAGAAGTGAATCCTGCATCTCTGCCACTTAGACAAGTCTAATTCCAATGGAAAGATTTATCAACAACTCACAGGCAGTTTGGGGTTTGGTTTTGTTTGTCAAACAGCACAAGCCCTCGTGCTGTATCTGGACTCTGTTACAAAGTCACGCAGGGGACAGGAACCCCAGGAGAAGGGCGCTCACTTTGGCCAATGAGCAAACAAATAAACCCAAACAATAAGGAGGCAGCGTTAAGCAAATAAAGCACTCTGCTAGCTGCACACACACATTATCCAGGCGGTAACTAAACAGCAGAGGGGCCACTTTACCGTGGCTTTGCGGTGAACGAGTCAATGTCAGAGGAAGCCGATCACTGAAATTTTTAAATGTGAATTTATTCTACTCATAGCATGTGAATAATCAAAGATTTTCTATGTTGGGGGAAACAGAAAAGATCCAGCATTTAAAGATATTTGCAAATAATACTAGAGCTACAAATTAGTCAGGAAAAAATGATCCTAGGGGAGCTGGGGCTGATATTTCTATTTTTTTATTTGGATTTTTTTCTGCTTCACTGATGGTTCTGTATGTGCAGGTTTGTGATTGCTGGTGGCTGTTCCTACACTGCCCCCATCATGGCGCTTCCACCCCGCCTGCCCGGCTCCAGTGATCTTCGGGTCTGGCATTTCAGCTTTGGCCTGGGTCCTCATCAGCTCAGAGCCCGAGTCCTGGCAATGATCTTTCTGGGACCTGACTAAATGCCTAGTTAACGACAGGTTACTCACACTAGAGCAGGTCACAAAGAAACATTCAGGCCCCCAGATGTCTTTCTTCTTGCCTCAAACAAAGCAGATGTCTTAGATTTTGCAAGCCTGTGTGTAATCTATTTTGGCTTTGCAATTAAGAAACTATATATTTACCATGTCTTTGGACATTTTGTCCTTGTTTTTCCAAGAGAAATCTGTCTTTCAAGTGCATATAAATCAAATAACACTGGAAATCTTAAAAGTAATGATCCTACTTTATACAGATTTAGGATAAAATGTGAGGGGCAAAAACTATTTTTCCAATTTACTGATCATTTCATTCCTACAACAAATATCTCAAGATTATTAAGCTCTGTGTTTTTAATAAAAAATAAATACGTTAATACTACTGAAATTATTACTGAGCAATTCTATTTTGATACCTACTTTCAAGACTTAAGCAGATGAATTCACACTAGGCTAAGAACTGACAGACAGATTAATATGCCCAAGCTTTGTTCTTAGTAAATTTCGATGTTTCTGTCTCAATATATAAAAAACACTTCCACATGATCTTAAAAGAAAATCCTGGATTTTCCTGAGAATAAAAAAAAAATACATAGATAAGTAATTTAATTGACATTAAGAATATAAGAATAAAACTCAATCAGTCCATAGGTTCTATGAATGAGTTATGAGTTATAGATAGATAGAAAGAGAGATAGATGACAAATATATATATATGGGTATTACATTCTAAAAGGAGTTATATCAATTCAAGTAATTTGGTACATGTCTTGATAGAATCTATCTAAAACCCACTTGGAAGATTTTCTAAATATATTTTTCCATTTTATTTTTTATTAGATCCAAACATTATTATCTAGCTGGTAAGTAACCTCTATCTTTACAGCATTATAAATATTCATTTTTAAACAATAAAGTCTTTAGAAATCCTCTCAAAGAACTTCAAGCTATTGCAAATGGATAAATCACTGCACACCTAAGTCTGTATTTGCATAGTTAAATTATGTATAGTAGCTGTGGAGTCTCTTACTTCTATTATATCAAGGCATACACCGGTATGTTTCCATGAATCTTTCCTGCAGGGGCTGCAGCATTACCATAATAAAGTCAAATATCCCATATTCTACATAGGTACTCCATTTTCACCTGAAAGGGACTCAGATAAAAGAGCAAAATGTTGCAAGCCCAGAGTCTGAATTCCTTTCACTTCAGCAGCTTATGTCATCTTCTTTGTAGTAACGGAATTGCTCTTTTTTCTGTGGATTAATTTTAGCAGACTTTTTTTTATTTGCATAAAGAAAAAATTAAAAGCACTTTTGAAATAAACTTAATATATATTACGTTACCATCATTTTCTTTTAAAGTTTGTTGTACCTTTTTTTTTCCTCTAAAGGTGCACTAAGGTGCTATGAACTTTTCCTAAGCTAAAAATTCTGGGATAAAGTTTAAATAAGGAAAAGTTAGGCCACCCTGAAATGTCAACCACATAAGGCTAAAGTTATTGTTATTTAAACTTAAAACATAGCCTAAAATAGAAGATATTAAAAGTTAACCAGTTTGGATGAGTTCATATTTATCTATCTATGCTTTTGGGGTTGGAGTTATCTTTAACTTGATGTAATCACTAAAAGTAACAAACAAGAGCTCCAGTGGGCTTCACTTAAAAAAAACTATATTTGTTTAAAATATTAAATTTATAAAATATAAAATAATACATAAAACATAATTATCCTTTAACAAATGTATTTGAATTTTTACTAAATTGTTGGTAAAGAAACATTTTTTCATTTTGATATTCATTGATTTTGTGTTCAGTGTTTTTAAATCCTTTTTTTACATTTTTTTGTTTTGGTTTAGTTTAACAAAAAAGTAAATGCGCAAGGAGGAATTTTGCATTTTAAATGACTTCAAACTTGATTTTTGTTTCTACTGTTCTAAGAAATCAAAGGCGATTTAGAGTACAATAAAGAAAAAGAAAACGTGATCAATTGACTAAAGTATTTCTGTGAAGTCTGAACAAAGTAGAAATCTGAATTGCAGCCCCAAGTATTTAAATAAGCGATTACAAAAGGAGTGCTAGAAACCATTATATCGTGTGATTTCCTGTGAATAATGGAAATGCTCTCCATCAGGTAGTTTTGTTTAAATGGGATAAATGTTTGAGAGAGATGGTGTTTAGCCATTGTAACCTTCCACGCCACTAATATTCCTACTGTTAAAACTTCATCTTTTGAAAAGGAGATGCACACTAAAAAGAAATTTACAAAGTTACACAAAGAAGTGTAATTTAAAGCTCCTCTCCATCTCCGTCATTTGTGAGTGGGTCGGTCCTTCTGGAAAGACACTGATGAAGACTTGTGGGAATCCTCCCACTGAGAATCCTCCTGTCAGAGCTACACAACACCACAGCATTCTTCCAGGATAACATGTCTCCTTCAATTCAGAATGCCACGCACTGACAGTGTGCTCACAAGTTCTTAAAGAAATTAAGATAGATTTGCCATAAATAGACTCCAACACCTTTGTATTAATTGAATTTGCCATCTCCCCAAGATCCTTTTGGTATGCTTAACTACGTGTAATATGATTTGACTATTATCCACTTAAAGCACTTTAAATAGCATCTTCGTTGCACAGAATTAAAACCATATTTAATGGCAATATTCATCAATTGGGATCCTATATCATCGGACCGGAAAGGTCCCAATTTTTCATTTGTAGATACCATCTGCAGTGAGAGGCTAGAGAAGGCACGGAGACTCTTTCCGTTGTATTCTGCATGGCCATCCCTGAAAAGGAGCACTGGACAAGGAGTGCAGTGCTAACTGAAAGTCCTGCCGTGACCACTGCTCGTACCCAGGTAAAACCCGGCATGTCTGTGGACATAAGCCAGTTTTCATATCAGAAATGCTTAGATAACCTAGAACTCTCTCTCCTCTCCCACAGTAATGTGTCTCATGTGGGTAAACATAGATAGGAGGACACATGGCTAAGGGGGTAAGAATGCCCTAAAACAGGATTGCTTCAGAACCAGGGCTTTCCAAAGCCAAAGTGCCTCAGCCAAAGCCCAGCAGCATTTTGCTACCATATAAAATAAAAATCACGGAAAATTTCCATCTGTTTGAGTGAAGAAGAAAACAGACAGGTTACTGGAGGTTATTCAGTTACTTAATCAGAGCGGAGTCATTTCTAATCTATTGCATTTTTAAATAACTTTGTAAAAAAGTCAGCAGTTACTTGGATTGCTCAAAGACTGAAGATTGCCCTCAGGAGAAAAAAAAAAAGCATAACAAAAAGTCTTTTGTGGTTGTCACTGTTGTTGTGTTTTGGCCTAAAACTAAAGTCACCTTTAACTAGATATTGACAGACACTCGTGAAGACTGTGGAACTGCGTTTTTGATACGAAGAACTTTTCCGTGGTGTGTTTGATTTGGCTTACAGTGGTGAAATGTTAGCTACTGTTTACAGGGAATTTATGTGATCATTCAGGGGATATGAATTATAAGAGAGAAGTAGTAAATACATTATATGAGAGAAATATTAAATTGCTCTTCTAACTTGCTAAGGAAATACCTGATTCTAGGGCTCATTCCTCCTAAACTACACCTGAGAAATTTGCCTGTGGGAATCTAAACTGCCTTACTCTTCAAGCGGGAGTCTGCTGCCACCGTGCACGAGTGCCCGATTTGGGCTTTGTCCCCACCAGCCCCTAATCTTCTTTTCTACTCTCCCTTTCTAATTCTTCAGTTGCTGCCGAGAACCATAAACTTCCTGCAGCATCTCATAGAGTTTTCTTGAATGCAACAATGTCATTTGAACCCAACAAATCCATAAAAGCAAATTAATCAAGATTTTTGAGTCATTGTTTCTAGGTAGCAGAAAAAAACAATTCCTCATCAAAAGATACGAAATCATTTGAAGTTTACAGGAAATGTTTTTGACTATACTCTTTAAAATTCGTTTTTGTTCTTTTTATGCAAAATTCTGTCTCCCATTAATGAAACTACTAATGACCAACTCACAGCTAGATAGACTGGACAAATGTGAAAACAATAAATCCTCCTCCTACTTAGTCTACATCTGTGCATGTTTACATTTCACAGCTAAACACTAGTTTAAATTTTTCTAACCAACTTATGGTTATTTGGTTTATTATCATCTAGTGAAAATCTGAATATACAAATTAGCAAGGTGCACTCAATTTATTTCCCACTTCTCCAGTTATACAGGCAATGGTATCTATTTAACACGTAAAGCTTGATCTGAACATTTCTGTGCTTTGATGACTTTGTCACTTATACAACCAGGCAAGTTCAAAGACGGCAAGACACACTTGCATCCAAATGAAATCTATATTTGGTAATTCTTAAAATATCATTTTTCCATGGCTTTGTAGGGCATATTGCTTACTCAGATAATGCACATGCCTTTCCAGTGAGGCACATTTTTGAAATGTGATCTTGGGTCACTTTCTGTTAAACTTACTTATTCCACATATAGGATGAGTAATACCAGATAAAGCACTGACATTAAAAGTACGTTTCTTAAGGAGACTGGAAGAGAAGAGCTTTCAGCAATGTTACCGGGCTTTTGTTGAATCAGGTGGGGCATCTATGTGAATAGAATCTCTCCAGACCTAGACCTCAGCCACACCACACACCTGGCCTGTGTTTAGAAAAGAAAGTCTCTCTCTCTTGTTTGGCTACACAGTCACCCACAAAGAGCCAAGACAACCTTAATTTATCCATTAAGAGTGGAGGCCCATATTTAAGAGTCATCAGCAATAAAGGAAAATACACTGGATCATTTCAAGTGCATGCTAATCATTTAATGTAATAAATGGAGCAACTCTAATTATCTCCTGAGGAAATGATTTCACACTAAAACAATGGGAATGAAGAGGTTACTTCAGGAGCATAATACACAGCTGAAAATTACTCATGTGAATCTGGAGATTTCTCTTACACTACGCGGGGGGAGGCTCCCCCCACTCTCTAGTCCTTAATTCTGCGGATGCAGTAAATGGGGTTAAAGATATTTAGTACCCACCCTGCTATGTTCTTGTTTTCTAACCCCAAGCGAGGCTCCCACCAGGCTGAAGATCAGCGTCCATCACAGCGGCTTTGAAAGCTGCTCCCTAATAAGAGGGTGTCTGACTTCAACACAGCAAAACAAATAAATTAGTCCACAGACCACCACAGCCTCACTATCTCCTCCTGCTCTGCTCCTCCAAAACAAGTCCCTTGCTATTGTGAGAGGATTTCCAGTGATACACTTACCATTATCTTTAAATATTTCAATCTGTCGTGACCCACATTTTTAAAAATCCAAGTGTAATTTCTAAGGTTTTTTTTTAATTTTAGTTTATTAGAACATGTGTTCTGCTTCAGCTCACATTTCAACTTTTTTTGCATCACAAGGTTATGTTTGAGAAAATGTAATGGAGGATTTGGAAAATAAAATGTTTAATGATTGGATGGCATCGTTTGCAAAAAAAAGATTTCACCGTAAGTCTAAGCATAAAATGGCTTGTTATATAACATATTTCTGTTGCCTCGTTCTTTTTATTTTGCTGAAGCACATAAAAGGACATTATCCTCAGGTATTCAGAAAATTCATATTAAATAGAATACCTACAGGGAAGGGCATAAACACTCCCTCAACACCAGATAACAGCATAATTTTGGCATGTTTCAAATCCTTCACTGAAGTAGATGAGTATCAGACAACAACAGAAAAAAAAACAATAATATATACTTAATTTTTGAATAGTCCTTCCTCCAATTGCCTGTTCCTTAGCTTTAAGCAATAAAGAACACAGAAGAATCTTCTCCTTCAGAAAAAACAAAGGATTAGAAAACCATATCTGTGTAAGTTTTACATTTAACCTAAGACATTCTTAATGCGTATTTATCATTGTGAAAACAGTAACTGTAAATAAATTCATAACTGTTTCTGTTGCGGTAATATTCAAAAGTATGTTGAATATAGAACCAAGCTGTCATTAGGTTAGAATGGATAAACAAATTAGAGAGCAGAAAACAACTACACAAAATAGGTAACAACCCAGTGCAAGAGTGATTAATTCTCCAATTAGTGTAAAAAGCCTGAGTGGGAATTATAATTTTAAGGGAACAGATTTGAATTTATTTAAAATCCATCTATATTTCCTAAAAGAGAATGGTTTGCCTTTCATTTTGCTTCAGTATCCCTGCTTTCTGTGTACACGGAAAACCCGATAGCAGATACGAAGTTAATTGGAATCAACTGTGCCTATCTTTACAGGAACACACCGGAATGTGTACCGTCCAGGCCTGGCTTACCCTAATATTCTCTGCGGGACAGTTGACCACAGGATTCTCATTCACAAACAACCAGGTTAAACAGTTAAATGCTAGCAAATCCTGCATAGCCCTGTGGGAAATTTCACTTTAATCCCGAACTTATAAGAGGACAATCAAAGCCCAAAGCCTGGGTAACAAATCTGATCCTCTGTTGCAATCTGCGCCCTCACGGGAAGGAGAGAGGTGCTCTCCATACAAGCCCGAGATGGATAAATACCTAAATGATGAGATAGATAGGGAATGCAGAAGAGGCATCTGGCCCCAGCCACTCGCTTCCAATTCCATATTACACTGCAAGAGGCAATTCTTGTGCGGCTCAGGAGCAGCCAGTCCTGATTACTCAGAGTTGAAGTGTGGCTTAAGGAATGATTAATGACAGTGTCGGGAGAAAAACAAAGCACAATGAGAGTTATCTCTAATCCACCTGCTTGCAGATGCTATACTAAGGGAATGAAAATCGCCCTGGTGAGCCCTGATGATAAAAAAATCAAACTAGAAAGGTGCAAAGCTGTAGATACGTATTAATCTGCTATCTAAAAACTGGGTCTTAGCTTGAATAAAGCATTAGGCGTGAATGGAGCCCCATAGGTGATAGATACTAGGCCATAGTGGACTTCACATTGTCTGTATTTTTTAAATCAAACAGAACTGTTCCCTTCAGTATTGCCTTTGACATTAATAGGTTGGTATTTGAAAAGTCACAGTTCACTAGATGAGCACGCTTGTGAGTGCAAGCTCATTAAACAAACCCCCTTTTCTTGTTGTTCTCAAAAAAATCATATATATATATATATATATATATATATATATATGGCAACATACCACCACCTTGTGGTTTCCCTGTGCATGTACACACCATCTTGAGAGAGAGGTCTAAAATGCAGGCACATTTTCCAAACATATAAATCCAGGTGGAAAGTAATTATAAGAGCTCTGGTGTACTCTATAAGCAAGTGCATTTATGAGCAGCCCTTACCTCAGACAAAAGATTGCCAGTGAGATCGTTGGAGTTGCATACTATATTTTTGGATGTAAAATGAGGTCTTAATCCAGCTGTTACAATTATATTTATTCTAATTTCAGGCTACCAGTGAAACATGACCAGAGGACATCAAACCTCCATCCATATGAAAAGGATGAGTGAAAGCATTCTCCTTACAAGTTCCCTTGCAAGGAGTCACTGCCTCTCAAAATTCAACCTAGCTAGGCAGCAACACAACTGAGCTTTCTGCAATTTTTCTAAATGTGGAAAAGATTATAGAGCAAAAAGATATGTATGTGCTTTCTTCTAAAACAATGTACTCCAGTTACTTTTATAAGCTAAATGTTTCATATTCACATACCTTGCAGATTCACCATGCATTAGTGTTTTGATGCGAACTTGATTCTACAGACACAACAACATTTTGTGGCTCCATTTGAGACGCAGCTACTCCTGTTAGAAGGTAAGGCTGGGTCACTCCTTGGTCAAGGTGGCCTCTGGACATCAGCTTACTCCCTTTTTCAGGATAACTTCTGCTTTGTCCACAATGCTAAATGCCTACTGCATTCTCTGTTCCTTAATCTAACTAGCAACCAGTTAAATGTTAATTCATATTTCATGCAAGATTTTTAATATTGAAAGTCTAATGAAGATTTAGCATTCCGTTTTTTAACAAGGCTGACATTACTGTTGAAAGAAAGCAAATACATTATTTTAATTAATATCAATTCATAAGTGCTCCTGATTTATATATTAAACAAAGAGAGAAAGTGTCTTGTCATACATGACAATTGATTCTGTATTCACCCATCATTTACTCAGGGCCCATTTCCCCCCTTCTTCCATGGGAAATGCATGATGGAAGCCGCCATGTAGAATTGTGTGTCCCTCACGCACTGTTAATGCTGTGCTGTGATCACCTCTCCCTTTTTATTTCTTCATGACGAGCTTCAAGTCAGTTCTAGCCAACTGCACTTGTCTCCACCTGACATCTTCCACTGGCAAATAAGCAGCTTCTATTGTTTTACGCTTAACGCCTTTGTGTATGGCACAGCCTCCCAATAATCGCAGAGAGCCCAATAATCTGTGTGTTTTAAAGGCATAATATTAGGCCAGAGGAGGTAATTAATAATAGCAGTTTAATGCAGCTGGAGACAAGAACTGCCTTATAAGCCAAAACATCTTCAGCCATGTGGCTAAGTACAGACTTAGCAAGAGGGTAAAGATGTACACGGAGGAAAAAATGGCCTCCGTATGTGTTGTGAGGTTAGAGGCTGTTAGGAAAATTCCAGAGTTTTAGGGGATGCTCTGAGATGTGTTAGCTAAATCCTACAGGGTTTTCTTCTTCCTCCCTTCAGTTCTCCCAATGGTAGCAATGGTTGACTTCTTTCGAAGTCAACAGCATGATTGTCTCACATGCTATCTCTACTCCCAAGTAGGCACTGTTCTGATCCTCCCCACTCCCACCCACCCCTTATGCGTCAGGTTATGTATGGAAATTTCCAAGGGCACAACAACAACAAATACCATGGCATTTCACGTTCTGGGTTCGGAATAAGAAATATTTTTGTCTGGGATCTACCTCTGCATTCCTGCTCCGGAAGACCCCAGAGCCTGGGGAAATATCCTGTGGGTGGGCCAGTAGGAGGGGATGGAGCCACAACTTACAGAGAAATGCTTGTAAGCCAAAGAAAGGATTTCATTTCTTCTTAATTGTTGGGCTGTGGTGCAAACCAGTAATTATTTTGTCCCCCAGTACTTCGAAAAAGAGAGAAAAAGCAATCTTTAATGTTTTATGCCTGAATCACTTCAACCAATAATGTTGGCTGCTGTTCCTGGGTAGAAAACATTCCAAAGCCCCAAGTCAGGATGTTAAACCCACCCCATTTTTAAGAGAAAAACAAATCATTTGCCAAGAAAAAGACAATTGGGACCATGAAAAAAGAGCTGACCTGGAATGCCAGCCAAATACCTCCCCAGTTTAACCCGGTCTCTTCACTCAATCAGTTTAAATCTCAAGGTCTGCTTGTCTTGCTCCACTGAGCAGAGCCTCCAACCCATGGAGGACACGCCGCCCCCATCTCCCTGAGAAATAGAAGCGACATGAGGTTCTGTGCTAGGACTTGGAGACACGCTTCAGAAATCAATATGGCAAGGAGAACTCCACCCCAACAGGAATGTGAGCTATACCGATACTCTCTAAAATAAGGCATCTCCTACTTTATTTACCTTGGCACAATTATTTATCTGGCATTATATTGCAGCAGTAATCCAGGGAGTTGCTTTGTACTTACTCTGTTACCTCTCTTGTTTGTAGTAACTCTTTAAATAACCTATGTCACCATTCTATGTCCCATTTCCAGATGGAAGATAAGACGTTATTTCTGCTTCACTGCAAAATCTTAACAGCTGATGTAAGGAGGTGTTCAGATTCCTATCTAAATTACATGCCAGACATTCTGCATTAGCATTGTTAGGCGGGTTATTTATCTACAACCTGAATATATTTTCAGAATATCAAATGATGACTTATAAGCTATCTCCTATGATGTGATGTGCAAGCCTGAAGCAATGTAAGAAAACTTTTAAAACCAGCTCCATAAATGCTCTGAGTTTAGAAAAACTGATCGCACATCATTCTGTTAGCCTTCATTAGCAAAAATCCTAGCCATATTTGTTTATAACGCTGTGTGAGTGACAAAATAAAACAGTTATGAAGCTGCCTACAAGGCCACTGGGTACATAAGGAAAACTACACAGTCATTACTACCCAGTAGAGGGCAAACACATTGTATTTTATTGCTAATTTGGACCAAATCCCTGTAATTTGGTGCTTAAAGATTGTACATGGGTTATGAGCATCCAGTTGTTGAATAAATGTACCATGGTATGCTTTTAGCATCTGCAGATGTTTTAATTGAGTCATAGTCTTGTTTCTGTGTATCTTAATGGAATGCTTTGTGTATTGGGGAATTTTAATAAAGTATACTATTTGCTAAAGAAATCACAAAAGCAGTTGGTTGTGCTGTCTAGAACTCCCTAAATTGCCAGAATCTGAAAAGGAAGAGCAGTATTAAAATTAAAAAATGACCTTCTGGTTGAAAAAAATGTCTTCCATGTGACCTTTTTCCTCTTTGTTAAGAATGAAGCTCTATACATCGCTCCTACCCAGAGATTTTTTCCTCAAGTGAAAGGTACTTTGGGCCAGTATGTTGTGTTATTCCATTAGTTTATGTTTTAAGACTAAGAAAAAGATATTTCATTGTTATAAATTATTTATAAATACAAGAACAAAGGGAGCCTGTCAAGGCTGCTGCTACTTTAAGAAAATAAAAAGAAATGATGAATTTATGGATAATCCAATTTGATAAAGAGGGAGGAGAGGCAACTGCTAATTATTAACATCCATCTGCAGACAGAGACCTGAGAGGACAGAATTAGATGGATACATTTACATCTGTCTGTCACCAAAAGAAATCTCACTAATGGCACTCCACACTGTCACCAAACTCTCCTCCATCCAGCCTAGAGTCTTCCAGACATCTGAAAATATTTTAATCAAGAGTAGGGCCCTGAAGAGACACACAGAACCTTAGAAATGGACACAGAAAAACACCTTCGCTTCCTCCTGCAGCCTTCCTTCCCCCTTCACACGTAAAATAATAAAAATGTCACAAATTTGATCTTCATATGTAGTTGATGTGGAAAACAGCAAGTTTTGAAAACTTTTCTATTTAAGCAACTATAAGTCACCCCTCCACTGATACCAAGCAGAGGATGCTTTGGAGACATAATGAGGAAAGTGCAACAACAAGAAAAATGAACAGTATGTGAGGCAAGAATTTTTTTAAATCTTTGGTTAAGTAACTCTTTTGACTCAGTTTGATGCTGAGTGTACATCTTGTCTTCAGGACATTGCTTTCAATTGCATGAGGGAATAGAAAATGGAATGCTTTAAAACTATGGGATCCTGAGCTGCTGCCCTCCTTTCTTGAAAGGAGTAGAGAAAAATGATAAATACATTAAGAATTTGTCAAAGGAAAAGAAGTGCTCTGTGCAGATAGCTGATGAGGAGAGGAAGTTCTTATTTCACGAACGTGAGTTTAAGTCTATAGGTACCTGAAAGGGGTCAAAATTTCAACTTTGCCCTGGTCATCTGATTTTCAGTAGCAAGGTCATCTATACTTGGAGGTTTCAAATCACCTTTGAAAAATTTAGGGCACTATTTTTATCTGTCACCCCTCTATCCACAAGCCTTGGGCTGGTTCCCATCTCTGCTATTCATAGATCTGGCAGATTTTTAGCCTGGGTTTTTGATGTGTTGTCCATCATGTGATTTTTCCCAGTTGGTCTGTATTAGCCAGTTAGGGTGTGGGAAGAGAGTTCTTTCCGAATTCTCTTACTTTTCACCTATTTTTAAATCAGGCAAAAGGAAACAGCGGTGGGGTTCTTTTCAAAATTCTGCACTTTGTTTACAGGATGCACTTTATAATGTTGTGCTCTGTAAACCTTTTGCAAACTAAGATTTCCTAATAAGATCACACCAATAGTAATCCAGGTCATAGCTTTTTCTTTGAACACCATGTCTTTTATTAAAATTTTCCATTAATTAAGCTGAGCTGGCTTACAAACTTTCATGAACGTATTGGAGAATATTGGTAAACATGGACTTTGAAAAACAGGAATGACTACCTATTCCTAATATTTCTATAAAAATTTCAGTTAGCATTTAGTAAGGAAGTAAGGACTGCTCAGCAGAAGCAAGGATCAAGTAAATAAAAAACTAAGTAAATAAAAAACTAAATAATTCAGTTACTGCAATCTTTGTTCTTTCTACCCCAAAATTAGGGGCGTGGTGGGAACAAGCAGAGAGACTGGCATTTTGCAAGTATCTACAAGGTTGATTTTGATTGAATTGTTTTCAAACATTTTATAATCATCTATGAAATGAAGATTTTTAACAATGCTTTTCTCCTGTTCAGTTATCATTAAAGCACTGGTTTTTACTATAGAATTTAAATACTAGAAATAGGCCAGCAAATCTCCGTAGAGTTCCATGCAATGGAAAGCTAGCCATGAATTTAATGGGGTCACATATGGTGAATTGGGATAGATGGGCCTGTTTTTAATAGCAATTTTGTTAGAAAGGTACAGAGAGGTCAGCCAATAAATCAATCTAAAGTAAACTTTTGAGGGTTGTTCATTTCTCATTTTTTCACAAATACTTTTCATTTATTATCTGGAATGTGTAGGTTGCACAGAAAATTCCAGGAAAAGCTTTTTTGAGATGGTTTAGCAGATGTCAGGGTATTCAGCTAGGGATCTTGGGGGCCACACTCTCAGGAAATAATGCAAAGTAAGGGAATGGTGTGGGAGCACACGGCAATGAAGTGAGCAAGATGGGGGCCTGTTGGTGTCTGGAGAATGACCTCTGCCTCCCACAGGAACTCAGTCACTGTTCTGCAAAGCCTGTGAACCCTCCACAAAGGAGGGGAAAGTAAGTGAGGTATTGGGGGTTGGGCAAGAAAGGAAAGGAGTAGAAGTAGATTAACAGAGAGCACTGAGGAAAAAAGGAAAGATTAGTCTGTGGGGTCAGTGCCCAGAAACATAGCGATTTAATCCAGCAACCCTTTATCTAGGAAGCAAATGTCCGGAGACATATGAGGATGTTCCGATAAGCCTGCCTCCCCGGGATTAGAGAGAAACAAGAAATCCTGGGAAAACACAAAGTAACATTGGCCCAAGAAGCAGAAACCTGCTTCCACTACCAAGTGGTTAGTGATTTGAGCAAACCACGCTCCACTTCTGAACCTCTGTTTCTCCATCATCTGTGCGGTAACAGGCTTTTTGTAAGAAAAGGTCTGAGAAAAAATACCTGCTCCAGTCCTTGAAATTGTATGTTTCTAGAACGTGAGCTAAGAAAGTTTCAATCATATATATATGATGCACACATACATATATACACATATACACATATATTTATATATACACACATATGCACACAGAAATGTATATACACAAACATTTGGAAAATACCCTGCATGTACTTTTTTTTGGTATGAGTCATATCATATATCACAGAAAACAAATTCTCAACTTTTTCTATTTTCTCTTACCTAGACATATAAATTTTCTTTTTAAAAAAAGTCATATGCAAAGATTTTCAATGAACAAATTCTCCACTACGTTCTTGAGAGAGGCAATCAAACATAGTTTTCCAGCTTCTCAAGTGCCTGCAGAAATCAGTGAGTCCGCTGCATCTTACACAGCTCAGTGAAGGTACTTCAGGTCCTGAAAATGGAAAATGTACAAAAGCAAATGCAGACATATGTAATGAATGGGATTAGTTATGAAGGTAGTAAGTTCGTGAAGAGTTTCGTTCAGATGATCTACTCAAAATCCACAACTGCCTCATCTTGCATCACTTCTCCCCCACACCACACCTGGAGCTTACCTGGCCCGTACGTCCAGTACTCAGCCCTCTGCTCCCTTTTTCCTGCCCCCACAGGGTTCTTCGCTGATTCTCCTTTTCCCAAAACCCAGTTCCTGTTGAGTCTTTAGTGTTCCACTTCTACACAGGGAGTCTCTACATCTCTAACTTCTTCCAGCACAGTAATGCATTGGTGGATAGCTATTGGCTCAGTGCAAACATCAATAGCTGTCCCTTATTTTTTTATTTATACAATAAATTATGTAATTGTAGCTGCTGTGCCAACTATTGTTTACCAGTTACTGCTTCTGGATTCCAAATACAGATAAATGGTCCTGACTTGCACTGGTTTGACCTATGATTTTTCATCTTTGTGATAGTATGAAAGTGCTACACATTGAGATAAAACCATACTTTGAATTTTGAGCCTTGATCTTCTCCAGGGTAGCAATTTGCAGAATCACACTCCTTGTGATGCTGGATAATGACTACCTCATAGAGCTCCCAACCAGCCACAGTCACAAGGGGAAATCGGAATTCCGCAGCCCCACTGAGGGGCTAGGCTGTGATGTTCACGCAGGTGAGATAATTAAATGTATCTTTAACTTAGGGTAGCTTTTACTTCTGATAGGTTTATCGGATAGTTATCGCAGCATAAACTGGGAGCATCTCAGCATGCTTTGCTCAGCTATGTAATTCTGAAGCTGGACCTTATAAATTTTCTCTTTTGACAGAAGACAATATCAGGCCTTGTCAGAGGGCAGTAAAGGGACAAGACCACAGGGACTCTTCCTAGTTCTGGTTCTTCTCAGCTTCTACCACACAACAGTCATCAGGTAGCTTCCTGAATAGTGATGTGAAGAGCAGCAGAAATACACACCCTCCAGCACGTTCCACCAAAACCCAGCCAGGTGGCTTCTCAGTGAGTTTGATGGCACATCAGTACACAGTTTCCAGTGCACCAAACTCTGTACATTTCTACAGCATCCAGTGATCAGAAGAACAGTTCACAGACCCAGTTGCCGACTCTAAAACAATTGTAAGAGTCAGCCCCTAGCCATAAACCTAACTGCCTCCTTCCTGCAAAAAATTTGCACAAGAGTTGACAAAGGCAAAGAAAATAAATTGGGCCCAGTAGAACACAGCTGCAACCCCTGCTACTTAGAAGGTTGATATAGGAGGATGGCAATTTCAAGACCAGCCTGGACAATTTAGCAAGAACCTAATTCAAAATAAAGAGTAAAATGAGCTAGAGTAAAATAGTGCAGCGGGAAAGTGCCCCTGACTTTGACCCTGAATACTGGAAAAAGATTAAGACACAATGTTATAAGATAGTACTAATGCAATAACAACCTTTGAGCTCAGGAAATATAACGTGATTTTTAAAATGAGTGTTTTGATAATAACTTAGAATTTAATACCAAAACTGTATGCTGATGGCAATGAAAAGAAGTTTACTGAAGTAAAGTGTGGAATTACAAATACATATGCTTGTATATCTTGTATTATAATTTCCCATAAGGCAGCGATAGTACTTCAACTTGAAGACTGGCACTGTGACTGAATGGAGAAGAGACATGCCAAATAGTACTCCAGCCTTAGCTGGGAATCCCAACCTATTTTTAAAGGCAAACTCTAATTGATAAGGGGAAAGAAGTGAGAATTCTAATGGTTCTCTAAACAGAGATATTATTCCAGTAAAGTTCCTCATGTAAGTCTTAAATGGACTGCGCTACACTGCATTATTTTCTATCAAACACCTCAGCTCTCTTTATGTGTCACCTTCACTTTTTTCTTGGCGACATTGTGCTCAGCCATGTTACTGACTAGAAATATTGAGAGGTAGGCAGAAGCAGCACACGTCACTCTCAACACAAACCTTTCAGAACCAGAAACAGTTTCTTCGTTCCTTGTTCCCCAAAACTGGACTCATCTTCACAGTGGACCTGCCATCACCAAGGGCCCCATAGCAAGCAAGAGCACAGAACTCGCAGCCATAATGGACGTGCAAAAAATCAACCTGTTGAGTTGCGAGCCATGCAAAATACCATGTTGTCATCAAAGGATAACCTAATTTATTATAACTAATGAAATAAAATATAAAAAGAAAAGAAGACTCCCAGAGATGTATTACCATCCTGAATGGCAGAGAAAATGGGGGAGCCCAGGAAGATGGTAATACCTTAGCAAGGTCAGCTTCACAGCCTGCCTGTTTAGAGTGGTTTTACTTCAACTTCCAAATTTATATTTTTACTAAATATCTAAAAACTTCCTCATGGCCCATTATTTTAATTAAAACACAGAATATTCTAAATTCTACTTACAGTAGAATATGTGAGGGGTAGCTGTGCACTAACAAAAATAAATAATGCACTTATAAGGTAATTTAACATACATAATAAATAATGTACACAAGTCCAAAAGAACATATGAAAGTGTGATGGCATATTTGTACCCTTAGATAGCTACCTATAATAGGTGTGCTTTACATTTTCCCACAGTTTTTAGGTTGTGTATTAATAGAAGCCTGTAATGAGTTCTAACAATGATGACTATAATGGATGTCAGTACTTCTATCAGAATGGTAATGTGGAAAGATTATTAATCTCTGACATATGGAAAATAGTACTGCAAATACATGGAACTCTATTGTTGAGCACAATAAAGGAATTGAGTAGTTAAAATCATTCAATATTTCTGTCAAAAGTAAGGAATAAAAAGTAAGGAATCAAAAAACGCAACACACAGAATACAGATATCACCAAAACTTTTGTTAAATACAATTGTTTTATGAAGATGGATATGGTACCATAGGACTTTGCAATGTTCCACAATCTTTGTTGAGTAATACCTTTGCTAGAAAAAAAGAAAGAAAGAAAGAAAGAAGAAAGAAAGAAAGAAAGAAAGAAAGAAAGAAAGAAAAGAAAAGAAAAGAAAAGAAAAGAAAAGAAAAGAAAAGAAAAACTATGTCCAGCAAAACACTACATTATGACGAGCAATCTGTCAGAAGACCCAGGTACCAGTCCTCACTCTGTCATATATTAAGAGGAAGACCCCCCTCCCACTCTTGAGTTTCCCAACACGGTCCTAGTTTATACTATTAAACTGGCATATTTATTAATGACTTTCTTATTTGCTTTCAAAACCATCACCACTGAACAACAAATTATAGGGTCATTTTATTCATGTCTGACCTTGAAGATCCATTTAAGATTTCAGAACCCTGGTTCCTTCAATTACAGCTCTGAAGACAATTGTGATAATACACATAAAAATCTTTCTAAGCTTCTTAAGCAATTACATGTGTATGTGAGTAAGGTATCATATTACTGTTATCGGAAAATTTTAGTCAAGTAAGTATCAAATGGTAGCATGTGTCATTCTAAAAATACATATACATAAAATTATGTATATATAATTCCATTCAACAAATATTGATTGGATTACTACTATAAGCCAGAAACTATGCTTGGCTCTGCAAATGGAAATTAAAATTGAAACAGAATGACACCAAAACATAGTTCATATCCTTCCATATCTTTTACATGAATACCTCTCTGAAAATTAATCTTGTTGAAGAACTCTGAAACAATAAGAGAAATTCTATTTTACCCATTTCATTGGTGAGACAACTAAAGTAAAGAAAGGTGAAGTTCTCGATCACTTTGCAACTTAGTCTATTTCAAATGAAAGATAAATTTCAGAAGTCCTCGTTTACATTTCAGATCTAGCCTATTCATTACTCTGTTTTTAAAGGATTAATGCAAATTCTTCTGGAGTCCTTGGTCTTCCCTACAGAAATCTCCTAGTTCATCCTGGCCTCTAGCTAAGATTGCCCTTAAAGGCAAAACAAAAACAAGACTAATCCTTGAATTGTGCAATATTGTCGGTCATGTTCATACAGGCTCCACAAACCGATCTTCAGGATGATATTTTCAGGTTAATGGCCCCATTCTCAGAACTTTATGAGCTTCCACAGTCCTGCAGACTTCAAAACAGCCCAACGTCCTCAGCTGAGAAAGAGGACTTTGATGGAAGCTAAAAGGAAAAAAGAAAGCTTTCCACAAATATCCAAGCAAATCCCAGCTAAGCAGGATTATAGCAGAGGGTCCACAAGGGCACATGTTCTGGGTGGGTATGGATATTAGTCATTTTATGCTACATCCTCTGGTGAACAGAACAGTAGCTCCTTTTGACACTAACATATTACTGTCTGCAAACATACAAGGATCAGGATTATGACTGTACTGATATTAGATGCACTTAAATAATGCTCTTCTTCAGTGTGAAATGACAAAAGTCAGAGACTGTGTTTTCCACATCCCTTCCAGGGTCTAAACCGTATCTTACCAGACCTATCCTATCAGTGGGTAAACACCTCTCAGCCCAAGGCAGCTGTGAACTCCATTCAGAAAGCTCGAGGTGCCCTCTTTCGGCCTGCAGCGAGAACTGCAATCTTCTTTCATTGTCACAGGAGCCCTTTACAGTTAAAAAAGAAAATGTATCTACAACAAACCCTCTACTTCTGAACAGACCACAGTGATGCCTGCACAGAGGGAAGTTGCCCCTAGCCAGAGTATTTCTGCTTTGAAAACACCTCAGTAAATGGGTTTTAAGTTATCTTCAACCCTGACCGGCAAACAAGGCCCATTCTTAACCCTCCCTAGTCAGACACTGGGTTTTAGTAGCAATTCATGAGGGAGCACACGGTGCTCGGGTTTGTAAGCCACCTCCAAGGACAGGTTGTGGCCAACAGTTCCTGGCCCCTTCTCTCTCCATTTAGCATTTATTTCATCTTACCCTATACCATGATTAGCTATTAGCTAATCAGCAAAATTAGCAAAATAGCTTGGCAATTCCTCGAGGGCATGGACCACACATCATCTCCTTTACACCCTCATAACCCACAGAACAGTGTGGCACATAGTGGGGCTGGGAAATGAAAGGGTCACTGACTGTAGAACTCACTTGTGACAATTTTCTGTTGCCTAATTTCTACAATTAATTTTTCTCTCTCGATACGTTTGCTCTAAATTCCTACTTAATTTTCCAGTAACTTTCTTTGTAGGACATTTGGAATTTAAGTGTAGTGATAAGAACCCAAAAGAGTGGTGAACCATTTTTTAAAAGCAAAGTTTTATGGTCCCCTTACTAAGTCCCTGTATTGAAGAAATTTACAGTGGGGAGCACAAAGTTAATTGCAGTATTCAGCCTTCTCCCTTGACAAAGAGCTACACAGTTGGTTCTACTTGAGTAGAAATTCACAATCTGCTAAGTCAGTATCAAATTTTATATTGCCATCAAAAAATGCTACCTTCAAGGTATCTTAATATATTATGAACAGTATCCTGAATTGTAACATTTTCTGAAGCTACCTGACTATCATTTGTACCATTTCGATTATTACTACAGCTGGGTCTGGTGAATGAGTGCTGGTAAATTACAGTGAAATTTCTTAAATATAACATACATAGATTGTGTCTTACTCAATGAACGTTTTTGAAATTTCAAATAACAAAAGGAATTATAGAACTCTAAATAATGTAGCACCAGACAAGCCCTTAATGGCTTACCTACCTGATCAAGTTAAGTTCTACCAGCAATTATTTCAAAAACTGAAGATTTACTGGGTGTAGTTGAGTTAGATGAGACCGTACTTTGCCATGCATTGCCATTTACCTGACACTCATCAAATCCAAGGCACCTTAGTAGCTACTTGACTGAAAATGCCTAACAAGTCAATGGATAGGGCCAAAGAACAGGGTTCCAAACAGAAGGACTCGATTCACACAACTGAGTGGCTGGCATTTATAAAAGGTAGTTGAAACAAGCAGAGCTAAAGATACCCTAGTACAAGTGAGTAGAATGAAGTCTATCTCAGCAAGATTGGAAGGGAAGGCACACTCAAGCCTACTCAATATTTGCACAAATTGTAGAAAACAAAATTAACATTTTTAATGATATTTGTTGGAGCAGGTATCTAGAAGGTACACTTTCTCTTGTCCAAGCAAGCTTTATTTAAAAAAGTACGATAGGAACATCGCCTTCAGTTAAGTTTCATAAAGCATCAACACCACAGGGGCATGGAGAAAAAGATAGTAGAGTAATACATATGTAGAACAATACCTTTGCCAGAAATTAGTAATTTATTTGAAAAGTAAATCTTAGAATATCCAAATTTTTACCTCTTAACAGATTTCATAAAATGATGACTAAATTACAGTGTGATATACTAATATAATCTAAGGAGACAAAAATAATTATTTAACAAAGTTTTTCAGTTTCATAAATTTAACTTGTACAAAAAAATAAGAAAGTGATTTATTAATGAAAAGCATTAGTCTTCAAGGTAATAAGAAACTTTTAAGTTTTAGTTCTGAAGTATAACATTAGCAAAAATAACTTCACAGTAAATAAAACTTGGTATCTGTGTGTGTCACATGTGTGTAAATATGCAAGTCTCTTCCAATGAATACTCCTTCTTCCTCTAACTTTAGTCTTTATTACACAATTCCTTTCATTGAGTTGGTTAAATAACTAACTGACTAAAATGACCAGATCTTTATAGCAAGAATTGTTCAAGTTTCTTATGTTTGATATTTTCTATAGCATTTGGAATCATACCTGAACAATAGTAGTACCCCAGCTATGACATTGTTAGCAATTTCTCAATCAACATGAACTGAACCCACCCAGTGATTCTACACCAGGCATGGACACATGTTGCCCCTGACCACTAGAAATGTCCAGGATAAAAACATAATCACCTACCCATCAGATGGCAGCACCAGGAATGACTTTGCCAGTCACATCTCCTTTGTTATGTTTAATGAGTATAAAATTATAGTTCAAACATAATTTTGCTTATTACCTAAGATCCAAGAACCAAAGTAATAATGCAGCTGTCTTAGTACCCAATCCACTGACCTTTGACTTCACAACAAAATCTGTTAAAAGGAAAAGAACACAGAAACCCTAGATTAAAATCCCATTCAATTTAGTTCTTATGGAGTTTGAATCCTAATTGTTTCTTGTTAACTACAAATTTAAAATAATTAGAAAAAGATGAATAAAATGGTAAAGGATATATCACAGGAAGCACTGTTCTGGCCTTGAGCTAGAAGGTAAAAGATGATAATGGACAAGCTACAAAAAATTAAGGAAGGTAGATGAATCAGTGTTGGAGTAGAGCTATGGGAAGAATGGAGCCATGAGAACAAAGAAGAGAACACGTCTTTCTAATGTCTCCTGCCATCACTTTAGTGCTCCCAGTTTCTTGGAGTCATCCAGTTTGGTTTGGTTTGGTTTGGTTTGGTTTGGTTTGGTTTGGTTATTCCCCATCCTGTGGGCTGTCCCTTCCCTCACCCATGTCTTGTTAGGTTATTACAATTATCATTTCTGTCCTTATAGACTTATCTCAGAGCCATCAGGATGATGCTGGGAAGAGCTGATGAGATTACATCACTTCTCTGCTCAAGGCCTGCCACCGGCTCTGTGTCACCCTCTGGGACAAGTCAAGGTCCCCCACTGGCTTCTGGGATCTGCATGATCACCTAAGCACATGATCATCTTCCTGGCTTCTTCTATCCACTCTTTATTACTCTATTTATACTTCGCCTTACTCAAACAAGAGATACCATATGGTATTTACACTTCTGTGTCTGGTGTATTTCATTCAATATTATCTTTTCCAGGTGTATCCATTTTCCTACAAATGTCTCAAATTTGTCTTTCTTGGTAAGTAAGTAGCTTTCTGTTATGTATAGATACCACATTTTCTTTATCCAATTATCTGTTGGTGCGTATACAGGCTGCTTCCAGGTTTAGTTATGATGAATTGTACTCCTATGAACATTGGGATGTATGTATTGCTGTAGTGTGAGGTCTTGAGAGAATTTTAAAAAGAAACACAATTGCATTATGCTCAGGTATCTACTCCCTAAGATGATTGTAAACTGGATGGGTATCCAGTTGCAGATTGTAAACTGCAAACATATTATACTATAGAGAGATAGATATAGATATAGATACAGATATAGATATAGATGACCTTTGCCATTTTCTTTTTCCTTTGTCTTTTCATTGCTATATCCCCAATACCTGGAACACTGACTGATCTGTAGTAAGTACTGAATAAATACTTATTGAGCAAATTATTGAATAAATGTATAAATATACTCTACCTCCAGGAAGGGTATCCCTGAAGTTTCTCTCAACTATTTCTCCTCTGATGCTCTGATTTCTGCCTCCACACGTTCAAATGGCTTGAATCCCCTGTTCTACGGTTTCCCCGCTGTGCATCCACTTACACGGCAGCCACACTGCAAGACCAATGGAAAGGTGACATCATCACAAAAGCACAATGAGGTCTCTTCCTGTTTGTATTCTTTTATAGCTCTGGGTGACAGTGCGAATCAGCTGGTGGCAAGTGCAGGGAGCCAGGTTGCTTGGGTCACTGTGCACAGCTGAGTAAAGGGTGGAAAGAGGAGGGAGGGGAGGCTCACTGTTTCTCCCCATAACGATGCTCTCTTCCTAGCAGCCCCCCCCCCCTTACTGCGCTGAGGGAAACATCATCTTTGGAAAGCATTTATAAAGTGGATAAGATAAAAATGAGTTTACATAAACAGTGATAACTGAGAAGAATAAAGAGTTCCATCACGATTATGAAGTTAACCCACGATGAAAACTCACAGCTTAGTATCAAAGACTCCTAGTAAAAAGACTTGCACCTTGCAAAATGAAAACTGAACCCAAACTCTAAACTCATTTAAAGTTAAACAGATTCTCTAAATGGTAATTAATATTTTTTTATTCCAGAGACAAGTTGACAATTTCCTACTAACAAAATTAACGCTTGATCAGTGGAATTTATTAAACGTATCAGATTTCAAAAATACTCTCAAGAAGAGTTGTTTGTCAGCAATGGTGACAAGCTGACCTGAGGGAGGTCAATGCCCTTCTGATCAAAAGATTGCTAACAGCATTGCCAGGCACTAAGTTTTTGGCAACTGAAAAATCAGAACACAGTTTGACCAAAGGTGAAATATGAATTAAGACAATCTGCAGAAAAACCAGAAGCAACTCTCTGACACTATGAAGTTATCTTTTTTGAAACTTTGGAAATGTAAGTATGACTTTCATCCTAAAATCAGTTCCATAGCATTTCACAATATCCATTTCAGGATTTTTTCATAAATTAGAGCCATTCTTGGAATCTAAATCTAATTACATTAAGTTAATTATAAATAGTATATACAAATAGAAAATAATAAATTCTATAAAACACCAAATAGAGCCTTATAGTTTGCAAGGGATTTTAATGTGTACTTTCTAAAGTAATAAACTATATTTCTATATTTTATATATTTTTCTGCTTACTATACTTATATTTCTCAAATCATGAATTTTACATATTTTCATCTATTTTACTATATAGCTTTACAGTTTTATTTTTTGTTAGTTTTTATTTGCAGTACACAATGATTACATTTATAAGGGAATCCGGTACATGTACATAATACCTCTTAATTCCTTTTTGGTTCACTACCCCTCCTGTCCTTCCTTGCATCTTCCAACTCTTGTCCCCCTCCCCATTTATAGAATATTTTTCCATTTGTTGTTTATTCTTCTTTAATTAACTTTCCGTCTCCTCGCTCCCCTCTCCACCTTTTGTTCCCTCTCTCATTTGAAAAAGTTTTCCCTACTTCCTATTATCAATCTTTTATTTTGCTCTTTATATGTTGGGTTTCTCAGATAAGACAAAAAACATACATTTAAGCTTCATACAGTTTTAAATCGTATATTGAGAAAGGAAAAAGAAGTAGGTAGTTTAGTAGATCTACATGTACAAAGTTACATTACTCATATATTTCAAGTGAGCAAACTGAAACTCAGTCAAGTTTAAGCGAATACGCCCAAGGTAACAAACCTCATTAAATTGTGGAACCTAAACTCATTGGAAGATCATCTGACCCACATTCTTTCTACTTCCTCTGTCATATGCTATCAATCTAGTGTGATACTTTGTCCAAAATGTTAATGTAATATAAAATATGTTACCTCGTACTGCACTTGGAGAAGCTGTTACTCCAGTGGTATAAACTCTTGAGTCCTCTGCACTTACTCCCGGGACAAGCTCGATGCCTGGTATCACAGCATGCACCTCGGCTGACAACATGACCAGGTGAATGCCACAGACACACACAGCCTCACCCTCTCTACCCAGTGCTCACCCACTCTCTAGCCCTCACCCACGTCTTGTTCACGTAGCGGGCTACTGTGCAGCACATGAACTTAAGAACTAAAGACTTACGTCTGACCTTGGTATATTGCTAATTATATAGTGGGTCCTCAGTAAGTGGAATTATTTTAAACAGTTAAAAATGAGGGATCCAATGCATTGGAATATTGACACTTATATTATATCCAGGGGTTTTTATATTCTGTCAAAGAACATTTCTAGCAACATTAGATCTGTAGTGATAACATGAAATTCTTTAAAAATCTATATGCATTAGAATATTTCCCATGTCTACTCAAGCCAAGTGACGGAGGTTTTTTTGTTTTTTTTTTTTTTTGGTACCGGGGATCAAACTCACGACCTTAAGTGACGGAGGTTTTAAGAAAACTTCTCAGAGCCTCCATTTGTACCTCCTAGAGTTTGGAGACCTAGAACCTAGAACCTGGCTCTAGTCTAGAAAGAGTTCAAATGTGTAAGGTATGCAGGCGCTGCCGCTGCTGCTACTGCTGCTGCTGCTGCTTAGGGCCAAGGAGAAGAGAGACTATGCTGGGAACAGCCCGCACTTCCATAGTTTATAGGATAAATAAGACAAAATTTTCCTGAGTCCAGAATGGATCCCAAGAAAAACTAGCAGGATTTGATTTGCACCAGAGGACCATGCTTCAGTGCCCATATCTTGGGTACAGTGACCAGCAGAATCAAGTCAGCTAGAGGTTGCATCTTCTTTGCCCAAGAACAGAGCTAATACGGAAGTCTCCAAAGAACCTCCAAAGAACCCATTTGTCACCAAAAGCTCTACAAAGACATATTAATGACCATCTCACTCTGACCTTGATAAGTGAATAGGAAAAGGTGCAATATGAAGAGCAAAGACAGATCCCACATCCTCTTCCCCCAACGCTGATTTCTAAGCCTGTGTCAGGCTGGGAATAACAGAGCTGAGACCATGACTCTGAACTGAGAGGAAGATCAGTCTGGTAGTCCAGATACCAAGCTTCCAAATTGGCAACTCATTCTGTATACTGTGTTTACTCACAGTTACTTCCTGCGTTTGTCTGTGCCTGTGGTACTGTGTATGTGTCAAGCCATGTAGCATGGAGAATGGGACCTCTATCTTAAGGAGACAGACAGATGTGACCTTGAGCAAGTTAATCTCTCTAAACCCATTTTCTTCATCTGCAGAAAAAGAATAACAATAGCCCTATTTGATCAGTTTGTTGTGAAAATGAGCATGATAGTACGTATGAAGCAGTTTTGCACATTAAGCCAATATTACTGAACACCTATAGTTTTAGATTTACAGGGTTTCTGGGATTTAAGAGCACAAACTGGGTAGCTTAGGACAACAAAGGCATCACAGTTCTGGAAATCAGAAATCTGGGCTCAGTGTGTTGGCCGGGCCATGCTCCCTCTGAAGACAGCAGGAAAGGACCTGTTGTAAGCTTTTCTCTTTATTTCTCATAGTCTCTTGGCTGCTTTTCTCCCTGCTTTTCTCTGTATCTCCACTTTCCCATGTTTGTATAAGGGTGCCAGTCATTTCTGATTATAAGCCCTAATCCATTTGGGTCTCATCTTAATAAATTATGCCTGCAATAATTCTATTGCCAAATAAAATCACAGTTTGAAATATAGTGGGCTTTAGGACTTCAAGAGTTTGAATTTGGGGTACATAGCCCATAGCATTTATCATACACCATACACTTCTGGATATTGCCAACACAGCAGGAAAAAACTGTGCTTGGAATACGTATGTCCTACTTCAGAAAGCCATGAAACAAATGCATAGAAGATAAAAAATTTCAACTAGAAATAAGAACTCCAGAGAGAGTAAAATAATGGATTAGAACAATGATCTTGAAATGTTTTACCTCTTGAACCCCAAGAACTTTTGTGTGCTTGGTCTATAACTCTAACAACATTTACTAATTTTTAAATGTAACCTATTGTATCCAGTGTTTCGAATTCAAAAACTGGTGACACCTGTTTAATGTTGTCATTTCATGCAGAAATACCAAGTTTAATATCAAAAATGGTAATATGTTTATGCTCAAAATTATAAAAATTTTAGGGTCAACATTTATAATTCCAAAAACACAATTTTTACATCATCTGGAAGGTTGGTTGTAGTGGTAACTGGAAACTCACACCTACTCAGACTGCACACTTAGCCAAACACATAGGTGTTGAGTATGTGTTGGTAGAGAGTCCATTACTGTCTACTTCTAAATATGTACTTCTAAGCTTGGCTGTACCTTAGAATCACATGGCAAGCTTAAAAATATTAATGATTAAGTGTTATCCTTAACCATTTAAATCGGAACATTGGAAATAGGTTCTTCTGATTAAGTATGCTACAACACCTATTAAGAAATGAAGCCAAACAGATACAAATACTATAAAGGTGATTCTAAGTCATGTTTGAAGACCATTACACTAGTTTAGATGAACAGAAATCCCAATAGGCATAAATTAGTAAAATCAACCACTCCCTCAAATAGTCTGAGTTCTCAACCTGACCTCTCTCTCCTCTGGGTCTATGGAATCATTCTGACCAATCGAAAAATAAGCAAGGAATATATGCATTATATTAATTCCACCTGTATAGAGATGGCCAAATGATTTCAATGCTGAGAGAAAAAGTTCAACTTTTGTTACCTTGGAAAATGCCAACAATCTGTCCTGCAAAAAGTTTGAAATGTCAAGTGACGTTGCTTCCTGCAAAACTGAATTAGAGTATGACCTCAAATGTTAATATATTCAGATCTTTCCTCTGCCCTTAGGAAGGTCAAATATTCACAACAGTCATGAAATCTGCACTGCCCTATCCTCCAAGGATTTCTGAGACTTCAGTAACAAATTATAAAATTAAAGCAAAAGAAATTGAAGGAAATTTATGGCTAAGAAAAACATAAGACTTGATGAAGATGCAGCTAAGCAAAGTGTCATCAGTAACACATTAATAACTAATGTTGCTTTATGATTTGCAATTTATAAAACCCTCTTGTCAACTGATTTGATCCTTATAAAATTTGTATTTGATTTCTTACATTTCCATTTTCCGTAGAGGAAATAAGGACTATAAGAGGTTAAGTCACTCATTAGATGTTAATGGCACAGCTAAAACCTAAACGCAAGTCTTTTCAGGAAACTCTAAGCCATTTCACTACCTGTCCCTACAGGTGATGATGTATTTTTATTGAAATGTTTTCCTGCTAAATATTGCCTTCAATAAAAAGAACTCTCTTTCTAGGCCTAATAAATGCAAAACTTTGGTTTTAAATGTTATCAATATATCATAAACATTTAATTCAAGAAAATTTAATTCACCACAATAGTACCTTCACCAAAAATTATTGAACATTTTCTATTTTTTGTTTTTCATTAGCAACAGTTTAAAAGTAAAAGTTGAGCCATAGAATTTAGGGGCGAATTCCTCAAATGTTAAATAGAATTATTGAAATTATTTTTGTTTCAGCTCTGAAATAAACTGTAGTAACTCTGGAAACTCTAATACGCAGATCTGAATGCAATCACCCCTTGGAGACAGTTCTGAGTCAAACAACGAGACAGTGCTAAAGAAAGAGCACTGCAGCATTTCACCTAAAAATCTGGCCTGACCACAAAAAAAAAAAAAAAAAAAAAACTATTCTAGTGATAACCCACATAAAACACAGAAGTTTCCCTAATAGTTTTGATTAGGAGACTCATCAGTGCCCCATTTGAAGTAACATCCTGGCTCTCAGTAGTCAATAAAAATAATAATTGATTAGTACTGTACATTGTTGTGTAGGAGGTTAAGAGGGAAATAGCCCTCATCTTAACAAGGTGGGAAGGACACTCTCCCCTTTCATATCAATCCCCAAAACAGCAGTCCATTTTCACAAACTCAAACAGCCAAATGGAGACCAGACAGGGTAAGAGACCAGTGGCAACCGGAAAACAGATGCTTTGGCCAGAAGGGAGCCCGTGAATGTCGCCTTCCCAAGACTTTTATGGCAGGAGTGTGTATCTTATTGAAAGCAGAGTCTAACTGAATAAAAGTTTTTTAAATAGTGAACCATTAATTAGGCAGCATGGGGTAAAGCACAGGATTCAGTAATGTACAAGGCTTCCGGGAGCCACAGACTATCCTCCCAGATTTTGTTGGGGGGCCCAGAAGAAAGGGTGAGCGGAACACCCGGCCTCCTCTGGAAACCTACCTGATCCATTTGGAAGAGTCCTCCACAGCGCAGTGCCTCTGCTCAAATCATCCCGTAATTACTCTGGCACGGTGAGCTGTGAACTTGGCGGGCTCCGAGAGATATCAGATGTTTTCCTCATGCTTGCTGAACCTCTCTTAGACAAATTTCGCATTGTTTATTGTGTCAGTTTTATCGTGGAACATCGTGTTGCCATCTGGGAAGAAAAACAACATGGTAGAGGAGCAGCTGGTGAATGGCAGTGGCCAAATAAACATTGGCAGGCACCGGCCATTAGGTGAGATAAGAGGGGTGGGTGGCAGCCAGCACCGGGATCCCTCACCGCTGGCACACCTTCCGCTGTGCCTTTCGCTCTTATCATCATTCAAATTCGTGGCAATTTTTCATTCTGAGACTAAAGCTCTCCAACTGTCAGGTGTTGGGCCTTCTCTTCTCCGGCCTGGAGGAAAAGATAGATCTGGAAAATACCCTCCCATTCAATCTCTGATGCCTTAACAGAAAGACCCCCCCAGGGGAGAAGAAGATACCAAAACCCTCACCAACCTTTGCAATCAATTTGTGGGACTTTATTTTGCTCCTACACAACAACCTCCGTATTCATGGCTTTGGAACTTTAAATTATCAGGAAATGTGTCTGATAAATACATATAAATAACACAATCTTGCCTTTGATAGCAGGGCAATGAGGGCAGGGAAATTACCTCAGAACAGCAAAATTACACCCCATGCTCTCTTGTTTCTAAGAAATATTTTTTTTCCATTGTACCATTTCTAAAAGTGAATCAGAATAGATGTCTAAAAATAAAAATCCAACGTTGTCCAGGGAGCAGAGTAAACTGTGAAGAATTTGTAGCCTTCATCACCGGCACTTAATGCAAACTGGCGAACGTGCAGCCAGCAGCTTCAGTTGCATTATTTGTACCAGTGAAAACACATGGATGGGTTTTTAAATTTTTTAAATTTGGATTGCAAACTTTGGCTTAAAATACTCGAAGATTACATTGCAATATAGAATTAATTTTTTAAATTGTTCAGTTTACAGAAATTTGTTCAGTTCTACAGGCAGTATAAGCAGGGGCAATAAATATTGCAGATCAACCAAAATAAGCAAAAAATGTTTTTAACTTAGTAGAGGTTGCCACAATGGCACTTGTATAATGGAGGCTGACCCCCAAAAGCCTTAGTATATTTGGCTGGGAAAGTTATAAAAAATGGCATTATATTACATGCATTATTGATGATTTTTAGAAGACCTCAAATAAGACGACCTGTGTACAGTTAATATTTTGTTTCTTCCACTACCAAATATATAAACAATGAAGGTATTAAAGGAAATATGCAAAGTCTCAAAATTGTTCAGAATCATCTAATTCATCCATTTATTGTAAGAAATCTAGTCCTAAGATTCCACACCTTATTTACTACAGAACTAAAACTAGAATTTATGAGCCAAGCAGGAGAACTCCTTAAAAGGGAAAAGGAGAATGTATGAAATGAAATGCCTTGCTCAGGCCAAATTAGGGACCATAACTCTCCTTAAAAATATTAGAACAAATTCTCTGAAGGAAAAAAAAAACCTACTAGTGAATTAACCCTCATTTATACATCTATGACTAAATATGATCAAGAAAAATATTAATGAAAATCTGAAAGAACCAAAATCATAAATGAAACTTTCTAAAAGTCTGTTTAGATTCACTTCAACATTATCTACGATAAAAGTCAAGTTACACAGAATGTTCCAAAAATAATATCATTCACATGATTCTTTGGTCAATATGCTACTCCTTATTTTGATATCTGCCAGGCAAGTATATGACAACTTTATTACTCTGATTTGATTTCCAATGAGGATGAGTTTGTCTCTTGTTATATTGCTAATTTAGAAATTTGAGCTCATAATGCTTTATCTATAAATTCAACAATATTTTTAGCTATAGACCGGACTTGGTCAACATACAAAATTTTGTCCTAAAGTAGCAGGAAAAATTTTTCTATAAAGTCACTCAGTCTTTGGCAGAAAAAGCTATAAATAAATACTTCCTCTTCCCCGTATGAACGTTAGCTATGTATGTAAGCACAAGACCGACTCTGGAGTGATTCAGACAAGGTAAATCTTAACCCCATTTTAGCAATGCCGACATTGAAGGATAGAAATAGTAAATAATGTGCCCAAGGTCAAGCAAATCAAAAACTTAGTCTGACACTTCGGCCTGTGACCTTAATTTCGATGGTAGGGTATCAAGTGTTAAATAATTAAATACCAATTTAGCAGCACATAACTAAATTTGTGACTTTGATGTCTAGGAAAGCAGTCCGGTAGGCTTACTTAAAAATAAGTAGGAGCTTGAAAGACAAATAAATTTGGAAGAGAGATTTTGTCAATTTCTCAGCAAAGAAAAGAAAAATAAAAATAAAATATTGGACAATGAGGGAAGGAAATTCAAGAGGGAATAGTAGGAATTTTGCAGAAAGCCTTCAAGAGAATAAATTTAAATTGGGATTAAATGCTAGAAAAGGCAAATCAATTTGTGGACGACGGACGTCCCTGTTGGAAGGCTTCCAGAGACACGCAGCGTTCCTGGCAGGAGGCAGCCTCCCTGCGATGAGCAAGTCAGCACCTTCCCGTGAGAGGTAATAGCCTCACCTCTCAGTGGGACCTAGATGACAGGGTGCTAGAAAGTGACAGAACTAATATGGTCATCACGTGATAAATGAGAGCATAGCATCACATGGAGATTTTTCACTCTAAAACACAGGATTTTATCACTTGACAAGATCAATGAAGAAAAAAGCTTGTCCTCTCACCACTGAGGCACTCACAGTAGCTGAATCTCTGCAGTGTTAAGACAAGGGTCTTGAGAGAGATGCAAGTTGGTCCTTCGACCTGCCATGAGGTCCCTCTTAGCAACATAAATATGTAAGGTATGAGGATTCAGATCTAGAATACCTCCCAAAGTTTCATGGGTTCAGAGGTGGGGTTTTAGAAAGTGATTGTATGCAGTGGTGGAGGGGGGGTGGTTCTCTTCAGTATATTCATCCACTGATGGCATCATAGCTAAATGTGCCGTTAGGTGTAGGGAGCAGCTGAAGCTAGACATCAGTCACAGGTGTGGGGCTAAAGCAAGGCCAGCCCTGAGAACACAGAGAGCCCAAAGCAAGTCACATAAAGCAGCTACTCCAGCTCCAAGAAGGCAGGGGCCCAGGCCAGCTAGGCAAAGGGTTTGCAAAGCAAAGGGTAGAAGTTGACAACATCCTCCTGAGTGTATAAAAGTGTGCTATGGGGCTAATCAGTTCCTTTTCTCCCATCAGGAGCGAGGGCTCCACCTGATTTCAGCTTTTCTGTGTTTTCTTTATTTTCCCATCCTCTCACCATCCTTCCCCCAGGGAGCATCTAGAGAAGCACTGGTACACAGCAAGTTAAAAAATGGGGCCTGGTTTGCAAAGGTGCGTCAGTGGGGATACACCTTCAGAGAGTCTGTCTCCCTCACCAATCTCTCCCCTCTCTCTTCTTCCTGGCTGGCATGGGGTAAGAACCTTTCCTCTACCATATACTTCCACCACAATATTTCTGCCTCAAAACCAGTCAACCAAGGGATGAATCCCCTGAAATGTGAGTGAAGTTAAACCTATCTTCCTCCAAATTGTGAGGGTTGAGTATTGAGTACCAGAAATCTGAAAGCTGACTAATATACTAGGATAAAATATTCTACTATAAGAAAACATCTGAGACTGGGAAATTTATAAACAACAGAAATTGATTTCTCATAGTTCTAAAGGTTAGAAATTCAAGATCCGGAATACTTCCCAGAATCAATAACTGGGACCACATCTTATTAAAGAGTTTCTGCAGGTCCAAAGAGGTTTCCAGCAGAGTGAAAAGAAAACCCACAAATTGGGAAAAAATCTTCATGGACAGCGCCTCAGACAAAGGACTTTTGTCTAAAACTTATAAAGAATTAAAACAAATCAGACCCTCGAAATTCAAAGACCCAATC